>OVAO01000016.1:1282-39955 GCA_900406285.1 Biscutella auriculata
GGGATGAATTATATCTTGCAAGTAAGTTAGTAGCAAATGCTATATCTCATCGGGTACAATTTACGAGATACATAAGTCCACCGATAACACTCATGTAAGGTACTTTGGGACCTAATACTTCCTCGTTTTCTTCACGAGGTAGGAATGGATCTTTTCCAATGTTCAATGTCCTATTAACCATTGAAGTACTTAAGGGATTCACTTTATCCATATTAAAGTGTTGCATGATCCTTTTAGTGTAATTTGATTGATGAACAAATATGTCATCTCTTAGGTGCTCTATCTGGAGCCCAAGAAAGAATTTTGTCTGCCCAATATCTTTCATTTCAAACTCTTCTTTTATATGAATCCTTGCTTCTTCAATTTATTTTTCGAGTTCCAATAATGTTCAGATCATCAACATATACAACATTGATCAAAAATCCAGAGAATGATTTCTTAATGTACACACAAGGGCATATCGCATTATTAATGTATCCTTCTTAAGGAGATATTCACTTAGGCGATTATACCACATGCGATCAGACTGTTTTAGCCCATATAGTGATCGATGTAATTTAATTGCACACATATCCTTAGGTCTTGAGCTCAATGCTGCGGGCATCTTAAATCCTTCAAAGATTTTCATGTAAATGTCATTATCAAGTGACCCATATAAATATGCAGTCACAACATCCATGAGGTGCATTTCTAGATTGTTGGATGCCACCAGGCTCATAAAATATATGAATGTAATTACATCCATAACCGGAGAATATGTTTCCTCAAAATCTATTCCCATACTTTGTGAGAATCTTTGTGCGACAAGTCGGGCTTTATACCTTGTTACCTCATTTTTCTCATTCCGCTTTCGCACAAAGACCCACTTGTACCCTGCTGGTTTTACACCTTCAGGTATACCGACAATATGTCCAAAAACATTTATTTTATTAAAGGAGGATAATTCAGTTTGCATGGCCATTTTCCACTTCTCTCAATCAAATCTTTTCATGCATTCTAATATCAACCTTGGATCTGGATCATCTATTTCATAATCAATTCTTGGGATACAGAGAAGGAGAATATTCCATCACTTTATTTTATTTTATCTCTATTCCATAATTTTCCAGTACTGGAGTATTTGATGGAAATCTCATACTTTTATGTATCTTCCAGATCATTTGCTTTGTCAGGTTCTTTAGGAACTATTTCACTTATGTCTTATGAACTCTTTTCCTTTTGAGATTCTTTTGGAATCTTTTCATCCAAATTGAGGTCACTTGACTCTCCCATTTTCTTTTTCTTTTGAGGGATTTTATCTTTTGAGCCAATTGGCCTTCCGTGCTTTAATTGAGTTTTGGGTTCATTTATTTTACTAAGCTCAACTTGCTCCTTTGGAATCACGATTTTTAATGGAGCATTAGCCGTGGGAATATATGATTTGGTTACCCTCTTTGAATCTGTAAATGCATTTGGTAGCTGATTGCCAAATTTTGTAGATGAGTATTTTTCTGAACTTCAAGTTCATGTTGTTGTGTGGGGGTGAATGTATAACAGAGATGTGTTATACCATGAGACATCTTTTGGAATTTCTTTCATTTCTTTCATTAAAGAATTGTGAAGTGAATGCACCAGCGTTATCGAGCCTGACTTTCTTTATAGTATAATCAGGGAATTGTGCTCTCAACTTGATTATTTGGGAAATTAATTTTGCGAAAGCCATATTCTTGTGGTCAAAAGACACACATATGACCATCTGTTGGATGTGTCAATCAGTACCATAAAATATCTAAACGGCATGCATTGTGGGTGGATCGGCCCACATATATCACCATGTATTCTTTCTAAGAATTCTAGTCATTCCTAATTTTCACTGGTGATGACCGATTTATAAGTTTTCCTTGAGAACATGCATCACATAAAAATTCATTGCATTGAAAAATCTTCTAGTTTTTCAATGGATGTCCCAATCATTCATGCCAGACTTTAAAAATACTAGTAAACTTCAGATTTACTGTGGCATATGATTCAATCATTTTGATATTTTTGCAATATAGTCTGGAGGATAATGCTGGTAGTGCTTCCAACTTAACTTTCCTTTCTGGAGTAATTGTTGTGATGCAAAGCTAATTCAATGCCATCTTTACTCATAGTTTCTATGTGATATCCATTTCGGCAAATATCTCTGAAACTGAGTAAGTTTCTATAAAATTTGAGAGAATATAATGCATAATTTATTTTAAACTTCATCCCATTTAGCATTGAAAATTTGACTCTACCGTAGCCCACTATAATTTCTGCATTGCCAGATATTGTGTTTATATTAACATCGCTTAATTTAAGGGAGGAGAAATATTTTTTATTTTTAAATATCGTATGCATTGTAGCACTGTCTGCCAGACATATTTCTCCTTCTTGATTTTTGAATTGTGACATCTTCTGGATCACAAAATTTATAAAAATTGCGTTAATAAAACATAAAAGCGAAAATTTTATAACAAAATTGGTTTACATAAAACTATTTTACAATAAGTTTAGAAAAAAAACCCAAAATGTATTCATTACAAGCATTATTTTACATTATCTTCTTCAGGAAGATTGCAACTATTATAAAATATGTATTATCGATCTTTTAATTTTTTGGCTTCTCGTTGANCCCAAAATGTATTCATTACAAGCATTATTTTACATTATCTTCTTCAGGAAAATTGCAACTATTATAAAATATGTATTATCGATCTTTTAATTTTTTGGCTTCTCGTTGACGTTTATAGAATCAGTGATGAAGTCTGTGACGTCAAGATGAGTTTCATCATTCAAGCCATGATAGGAAGGCTCACCGAGTTAATAGGTGGTGCAATTTAGTTTCACCATCTCTTCCCTTTGATTTCTGGTACAGGTCAACGAATATTTCGGCATACGACAGGTACGGGACAGATCGACGGGTTTGATGGTTCTTGACAAGTTCATTATTTTGTTCTGCCACAAGGAGAACTTGCATCAACTCAAAGTAATTAGTGAATCATTTGGCCTGATATTGCTGATGTAGGAGCACATTTCCAAGATGGAAAGTTTGGAGAGTTTTCTCAATCATGTCGTAATCAGTTATTTTCTCTCCTCATAACATCATTCAAGATGTTATGCCAAATAAAGCTGAATTATATCCACTGACGCTTTTGTAGTTGAAATTGGAGGTTCAACCACTATGTTTTGTTTTTGGTAAGATCACATAGTTTTGGTGATCATACCTTTCTTTGAATGATTCTCAAAGATCTACATGATCTTCTCTTGGTGATATATTCACTTTCAAACCATCAATGAGGTGGTGACATAAGAAAATCATGGCTCTTGCCTTTTTCTCNGGATATTCTCTTGGTGATATATTCACCTTTCAAACCATCAATGAGGTGGTGACATAAGAAAATCATGGCTCTTGCCTTTTTCTCATCCGAAATTATTTTAGAACGATTAATGGCATCAAGTACCTCATACGTTTTCAGCTGCATTTTTGCATCTAACGCCCATGTCATATAGTTTCTTCCGAAAAAATTCTAGGACGTCAATTTCGAGCTTGCCAAGTTTGACATGGTAACTCTGTAAATAGAAAAAAAAAATCAATCGAGTAAAAAAGGTTAAAATATACTTCGAAAATAAAAATAAACAATAATTCAAATTCATTAGTTTTAACATGAATAAAATTTAAATCAATTAATTTAACATAAGCAGGAGTTAAATTGATTAATTAAATTAAGTAAATATGGGTCGTAGTTGTCCGCCCACCATAACAATAATAATTAAATAAATATGGGTTGCGGTTGTCCGCACACCATAAATTAAATATATATGGGTCACGGTATTTTGCCCACCATAAATTAAAGTAATATGGGTTGCGGTATTTCGTCCACCATAACAACAATAATTAAATAAATATGGATCGCGGTATTCCTCCCACCATACCAACAATATAAAATAAATTGATCGTGGAGGCAGTTCCATCCTTACGATCAGAATATAACATAAATAATATAAACATAAATTAAAAAGAAAATAAATAATGTATAAACTCATTTATTTATGAGTTCAAATTGATCGTGAGACGATCGTGATGTTAACGTATTGAATAAATAATATATTATATAATATATGTGTATAGCTATATGTGTTATATTTGATAAATTAGGGAAGAGAAAGATGAAGAGAATGTGATGATGAAGTAGAAAAGTAAATGTAAGTGAGAGGGAGGCAGAGAATGCGTGAGAAATGGTAAGTGATAATTTTATTACCACAAGAGTATATTTATTCTCAGCACCAACCTTCTATTTATACAGTTAGGTAGGTTCGTCTGTTATTGAGAATAAAATATGATTATTAGTATAATAATATATCTAAATGGATAATTATCCACGATAAATACCAAATTAGTGATTATGGTGATTAAGTGGTGATTTGTGATGTTAGGGCTTAGATTATTTTTTATCTTCACTCATTTGATGTTCTTAATGGTAGATTATGTTTGATCATTCTAATCTCGAGCTTAGACAAATTGTTGTCTGAAAAGTGTTTGATGAAATGTTTGAATGAGTCTTTTGAGTTTCTAAGTGATTATTAAACAATGGATTGTGTTGATTAGCTTAGTGGTTGCATAGATTAGACCTTAATACTTTCTTTGAATGTGGTTAATCAAGAGATTATATTGATTGCATGATTAGGAAAGAGATTATTGTCATGAGAGTGAATTAGTTTGAATTTGATCTAAGCATCACTAATCTGAATTTGATCACATGAGTCGATTACCTTAGTACGCTTGATTAGTTTTAATCGTTTTAGCCTTTTGCTCATTTTATTGACTTTCTTGATTTATGTTAACTTTTGCATTGACTTTTTGTTGACTATTTGTTTAATGCATGTTTTTGATTGTTAGGGACAAACAACTTATTTTCCATTAGACTTAGACTAGTTAGATTCTTTAGGATCTTAATTATTTGATCACTCCCAATTTCGTTCGATAAAAACTCATACCACTAGCACTTGAACCGAAAAGTCTATTTATCACGCGTCACGATCAGAATCTGCACTCCGTGAAGCCTTGAGACAGTGCCACCATCGTCAAGAAATTGATGAATCGAGCAATACACCACTACCAACTGTTGATCTCGATGATTAACATTTTCTTCTTCAGACGCTTCTATCGAACTCTCATCGTAAACGCACCACCATCTCTTTTAAGTTCTTTGGAGTTGGTGAAGACGACCACCGTAATGCCCGTGTCGCGTGGGTCGTTACTTCGGGCCCACCAAACCCCATTAGTATGATATTGTCCGCTTTGGGCTACAAGGGCCCGCACGACTTTCTTATTGGGTACCACCCCAAAAGACCTCATAATAATTGGTTTCGTATCCCCTTTATATATTGGTCAGTTTTTCAGTAAACTTCCGATGTGGGATATATGAGCCACACATGGGTCTCACAATCTCCCCCACCCGAAATCGCAACGTCCTCGTTGCATNGTGGGTCTCACAATCTCCCCCACCCAAAATCGCAACGTCCTCGTTGCATACCAGTGGGCCTTCCAGACTCTGTCCTAGAACCGTGTCCGCTATGATACCAAATTGTAACGCCCGGGTNCGAAATCGCAACGTCCTCGTTGCATACCAGTGGGACTTCCAGACTCTGTCCTAGAACCGTGTCCGCTATGATACCAAATTGTAACGCCCGGGTCGCGTGAGCCGTTACTTCGGGCCCACCAAACCCATTAGTATAATATTGTCCGCTTTGGGCCACAAGGGCCCGCAAGGCTTTCTTATTGGATACCACCCCAAAATGTCTCATACTAATTGGTTTGGTCCCCCTTTATATATTGGTCAGTTTCTCAGTAAACTTCCGATGTGGGATATATGAGCCACACATGGGTCTCACAGCCACCATGAGCACTTCATTGAAGAAGTTCAAACTACCATTCGTACATACATTTTTCCATCCTCCGTCGACATCAATGGCAGAAGACATTCCTCCATTCTCTATCGACCCATGGCAAAACATTGAAAGAAGATCCAAACATATCAAACAATAAGTGATCCTTCATTTTTTTTTCATATATAGCTACATCGAAACTTCATCAAATATGTATGAAAATCATGAAGATCATTGTGGTTTCAGTTTGTGTGGAAAAAATATTAAGATTAGTAAAAAGTAATATAATTTGTCATGCAACGGGAATTATTCACTACTATTTAGCTCTAATAACTCATTAAAATTTTGCTATTAGTATAACACTATGTATCTATAGTATCACTCATGGGAATAAAATATAAAAAAATATTTTTTTGTCAGTTATAAAAAACATATATTCCAGAAGAGACCATTGAGTGAAAAATTTGATAGCTACAGTAAAATGATATTAAGATATCTCAAAATCATGAGGATATATGAATCTTTATGCGAAAACATCGACAACTTTATCATATTAATCAAAAGAGAAAAACTCGTAGAGAAGATAATAATTTGACGTTACGAGTGTACATATATACATACAAACTCATTGCACAAGTATTTACAACACCTTTTCTTTTTTTCTTTGATCTGAAACTGAACCGTTGAAAGTTTCAAAAAACAAACAAACTACTGAATCCAAACTAAAAAAGATGATAAGAAAAAGAGGACAAAATATTTTTTTTTTTGAGAGAGAGAAGAGAGAAAAACGATAATTATGGTAAACTATAATTTTGAAATAATTTTCAAATCATAAAATGTCACATAATTTGCCATGCAACATTAAATGTTGGTGATTTGCTAGGTTTCTATGCACGTTTTATTAAATAATGTTGATAAACTGTAAACTAAAAGCAATAATTTATAATAGTTGAATTCCTGAATTACTGTTGGGTATAGTTATGAGACATGAAAAACAATGCATTTATAACTAAACATTAATTATATTCTTAATTTAATTTGTGTGAAAAAACTTTATACAAATTATAGATTACATGTCTTGATTGATATAAAAACGATTTAATGTTTAGTAATATCAAAATATGATAAAAATAAACTGATATCGAAACTTTAAATCAAAAGCGAAATCTAACATGTAACGTATACCCTAATAAAAGATATAAAAATTTACCTAAAATATATACCATGCGAGTGTAGTAAATGAGGATTACAAAGCACATATAAACCAAATGGTTTTACACTTACAAATACACGGACATAACTTATGTAAAAAAAAAACAATTTGAACATTATGAGACACCATCTTTGACCATCAATGCTTTGTTCAAAATTTTTTTTAATTGTTTTTATNACACTTACAAATACACGGACAT
Source organism: Biscutella auriculata (assembly GCA_900406285.1). Classification (NCBI taxonomy): domain Eukaryota; kingdom Viridiplantae; phylum Streptophyta; class Magnoliopsida; order Brassicales; family Brassicaceae; genus Biscutella; species Biscutella auriculata. Next base: position 8,584 of record OVAO01000016.1, read on the forward strand.
TACTTATGTAAAAAAAAAACAATTTGAACATTTTGAGACACCATCTTTGACCATCAATGCTTTGTTCAAAATTTTTTTTAATTGTTTTTATGGTATATAATTTAATTGTAACCTCAGAAAATCTAATATACTTAGGAAATTAATTTGAGATCAACGAAATTGTAGTATTTTTGGAAAATTAAAATCTACAAACTAAGAAGTTCATCAGCATTTTCTTCTCTTTAAAATGGAGTCATATAACAAATCAAAAAAAGTGTGAAAAAGCGAAAATAAAAGTCCATTTCATTTTTTTCTCCCACTAGTCTTCGTTCTAAACACATCACCCATACTCTCTCCATCATCATCGCCAAAATCCCCAAAGAACCTCAGATTAGGGTTTCTATTTCACCGATTGATCTATACGCACTGCTAATATAATTTTCGAATTCTTACTAATTATGGAGAATCAACTGAAGCGGCTCCGGCAGGGCGAGTCGGAGTTGACTGTTTTGCCTTCTCGCGAAGAGAGTTCTGTTAGGGGGATCGATCTCATGAGAGTTGATCAATGTGAAGAGATCGGTGCAACTCAAGTTCCTACTCTCTCTGTACCAGCCCCTACGGTTGGTGAGGCGGTGTCTGTACCCATTGAGCAAGAGGCTAAAGTTGTCGATGAAGCTGCCCCTGTAAAACGAAAACGAGGCCGACCTCCGAGAGCACAGGCTAAGACGCCGTCACATACTCGTCCGCCGCCGCCGCCGCGGAAAGACGATAAGGAAGAGGATGTCTGCTTTATTTGCTTCGACGGTGGAGACCTCGTTCTATGTGATCGCCGGTGGGTCTTTCTCAGCTTACAGTGATAGCTCTGTTAGATAGTAGGCACAGAGGGGGAGATTAGGGCCTTGGCTTATTCGTGTTTCGAAATAACTATGCGCTATATCTCATCACTGTCTATTATTATGGATTGTGCCTGGTTAATGCTATAGGATAGAAGCTACACAATTGTTAAACAAGCAAGGGGGTAGTGTTGACGATCAGTTATTTGTGGAGCTCTAGAAATGGTATTTGCATTATTGATAAGTTCTGATCGGTTTTTCTTGTCCATCCAGGAATTGCCCCAAAGCATACCATCCAGCTTGTATAAAGAGAGATGAGGCGTTCTTTCGGACAACGGCTAAATGGAACTGTGGTATGTGTGCATAGTCCATGATGTTACTATGCTATCTTTTGTTTTAGCAATCTAGGGACTGATTGTTCTGACATTCGGTTTTTTCAAATCGCTCGACTACGTGAACATCCTTCGAAAACTAATTTTCTGGCTCGTTCATTTCAGGTTGGCACATATGCGGTACATGCCAGAAAGCTTCTAGTTACATGTGTTATACATGCACATTTTCTGTTTGTAAGCGGTGCATTAAAGATGCCGACTATGTTATTTTGAGAGATAACATGGGTCTTTGTGGCACATGTATTAAGCCTATAATGTTGATTGAGGATATTTCCCAAGGAGATAACGAAGCAGTAAGACACTCATCCACATCATATGTTTAGCTGCATAGTTTGTCGTGCCAATCAAATTTTTACCAACCTGCAATTACCTTAAGAGGAATATAGATTGTTAATTTGAGTCTTGTTTGGGCTACATCTCTTTTGATTGTTCTTTATTACACAACCTGGGGTTTCTATTTCTTGACCCGATTACAATTCCCTCGTAGTGTTTCCATGCAATTAAAACATGTGTACCGTATCTGACACAATTGGTAATGTGTGCCCTTCATAAGTCTTTTCCTTGTGTTTCTGTTGCATGTATAGGTTAAGGTGGATTTTGATGACAAGCTCAGTTGGGAGTACCTATTCAAGGTATACTGGCTCTGCCTGAAGGAAGATCTTTCTCTAACTGTCGACGAGCTTATGAAAGCAAATAATCCTTGGAAGGGGATTCCTAACACTGCTCCTAAAGTGGAGTCACAAAACGATTATACCCATAACAAAGCTTATTCTTCACACAATTCAGCTATAGATGTAGCAGTGAATGGAACAAAAAAAAGAAGGACCAGTGATGTCAAAAATCCAAGTAATATTCCGAATAAGCTTCTTGGGGATACAAAATGGGCAACAAAAGAACTCCTTGAGTTTGTGTCCTTCATGAAAAATGGCGATACATCTGTTCTTTCTCAGTTCGACGTGCAGGGTCTTCTGCTTGACTATATCAAGAAAAAAAATCTTAGGGATCCTCTTCAGAAGTCTCAAGTTATCTGTGACCTGATGCTTTTGAAGTTGTTTGGACAACAGCGAGTGGGTCACTTTGAAATGCTTAAGCTTCTCGAGTCTCACTTCCTTATTCAAGAGGAACCGAAAGATGAGAAAACCACAAATGGTGAAACTACCCATGCTGTTCGTAGCCAGATAGAGGGAGATAGTGTTTATGATCCAGTGGTAAGGGATAAAAGACGAAAGATGCGTAGGAAAGCTGATGGCAGAATACAAAATGAAAACCTGGATGCATATGCAGCCATTGATGTTCACAATATCAACTTGATTTATTTGAGACGTAAATTTTTAGAGAATATACTTGATGATATCAACCAAGTTCACGAAAAGGTAGTAGGCACAATTTTGAGAATAAAGGTATCCGGGAGCGACCAGAAGCTGGATATTCACAGGCTAGTTCAAGTTGTAGGTACTTGATCAATGGTCATATTAATGCTTTCATTTGTTACGGAAAGAGGTAATAAGTGACCCAAAAGTTTCATAGTTGATTTTGTGGTTAACAGGTACATGCAAGGCAACATCATCCTACAAACTTGGTGCAAAGACTACAAATGTTATGCTAGAAATACTGAATTTAGACAAGATAGAAGTCATCTCTATTGATCAGTTATCAGATCAGAATGTTACAGAGGTAATATAGCCCTCTCTGAAATATGGTTCTTCTACCTTTCTCTACATGTAGATAAAATGTAAAAACCCTATCTACTAAGACGGTAAAGCCAGTAATTATGTTTATTATTTTAATGCTTTAATATACTTATAAAATGTTGTTTTCAGGACGAGTGCAAACGGCTACGACAGAGCATAAAATGTGGCCTCAACAAACGTTTGACTGTCGTAAGAATGCACACATAATATATTCTTGTCCTGAACTTATACATTTTGCCTAAGTTTTTATTTCGGATGTCAGGGTGACATCTTGAAGACGGCAGCAAGACTGCAAGCCATGAGAATCAATGAGGTAGGTATTAAAAAGGCAAATATCATTCGTATTAAATATTGAAAATTCCCATAATAATAGTTCTTTGTTGATTTAGGCTTTGGAAGCTGAGATGTTAAAGCTCAATCATCTTCGTGATCGGGCCAGTGAGAAGGGTCATAGAAAGGAATATCCTTTTTGAGACTGCTATATTGTTGCATTTCTCTCTATGCAAATTTGCTAGTAGTTGAATCTTTTAATCAGTCGTTGATGGAATAATTCCTTGAAGAGATGACCATAGTATTCGTAAGTGAAATATAATTCTTTGGAGTAGTATACAACTTGACAAGTACTCAAGTCCCATTTTGATGTTTGTTTTGCGTTACTTTAATTTTAAATGTGAAAACCAGCTATTTCTTAACCATTTCCCACGCTTAGAGAATTTGTAGAAAAGATAGAGCTTCTAAAATCACCCGAGGAACATCAGCGCCTTCTGCAGGAAGTCCCAGAAGTTCATACAGATCCAAACATGGATCCAAGTCATGCATCATCAGAAGATGCAGGGTTGAGTACGAGGAAACAAGGTCGCCCACCTTAACCTAGAATGTGAATTCATTTTCTTACGGAAAGTTCCTGACTGGTGTATGCTGTTTATAATTTTCTACGTATTTTATTTGCAGACAATAACATAAAGGGACAAAGTAAAGTTCCACAGAAAAGAAGCGATATCCTGAACAACTTGGGAAACAATGCGCAGAAAAAATTTGATGCACCAGTCTTGCGAAGCAGAAATGTTATGCGTGCTGATAAAGATGATTGTTCAAAGGTCATCAACAACTCATCAGAATTCCAGGTTTAACTATATCTCCTACTCTGTTCGTAATATAACAGCTCATATTTTCTAGTTTGGTTTCACGTCATATAAATTTCTCGGTGCTGCAGGAAACTGGTAAAGATGATGAGGATATTGAAATATGGCATTATAGGGATCCAACAGGAAAGACCCAGGGACCATTTTCTATGGTGCAGCTCCGCAGATGGAAATCTAGTGGCCATTTTCCTCATTATCTTAAGATATGGAAAGCGCATGAGAACCAAGACGATTCTGTGCTTCTGACTGATGCTCTTGCCGGATGGTTTGATAAAGCAACTACTTTGCCAAGTTCCTCTTTGCTTCCCCAAGAGCTAAAACCTTTTCCACATGACTCTGGATGCACTAGCGTGGATGTGAACTGTCTTCAGGAGAACCCTACGCCAGTCAGCACCAGTGCAACCTCCTCGTCCCCTACTTTCAGTGTCCTTCCTAACGATCCAAAAGAGAAACAAGTTAAGGCTCTTTTACCTTACTCTGAAAAAGTTGAGGATGGTAATTCTGTTCGTCCCCAGCCTCAAGTTAGTTGTACAGCATCAATGTCTGTGGTTCCAGGACACATGGTTACTCCTGATGTAAGAGAAACTTCAGGAAGTGATGAGTCCAATGCTGTGTGGGCAGATGGCAAGACTGTAGAAGATGGAACAAATAGTGGTTCTGTTTCCATAAGCGCTTCTGTTCATGCACCAAACCTGAATCAAAAAGGTCATTTACGTGATTTCCCCAGTCCTACACCTAAGTCGAGCCCTGAAGACTTGGAAGCTCAAGCGGCAGAGACTATTCAGTCTCTGTCGTCATGTATTCTGGTCAAGGGACCATCTGGTGTCACATGGAGCACCACCACCACGACTACCACCGATGCTGCTACCTCCACGTCTAGTTTTGTGGTCACTGGAGGACAGCTTCCTCAAGTAACTCAGCAGAATGCTGTTGTTTTAACTGCACCATCTGTGAAGCCAATTGATTTGGCAGCTGATCATGCCACGGCTTCTCAGACTCCAGACAACACCCAAGTGGCTCACTCATCTGGGTGGCCGGCAATTGTGGCTGACCCCGACGAGTGTGATGAATCAGTTTCAGATCTATTAGCCGAAGTCGAAGCCATGGAGCAGAACGGTTTGCCCTCTTCACCCACCTCAACGTTTCACTGCGATGATGACGATGACGATTTGACAAAAGGGACAGAAAAATATTTCTTTAACCCGGTGGCACGCATGTCCCTTACACCTGAAACATGTAGATTGGATGTCTCTCAGGCTACTGTTCTTGTCAATGTCTCAGCTGGAAAAAGCTCAATGGGTACAGAAGCAAAAGACAGCACTCCCTTCAGCCACTGTGGAACCGCTGGTCCAGAGCTTATGCTCTTTGCACCACCAGCGCCAACTTCAATAAGTAATGACCTGACTCTAACGACAACGGCTCTCAGACTGGGATCAGAAACCACAGTTGAAGCTGGACCGGTGGAGAGGCTTCCCAAGTCTGTCTCAGGAGTTGGTTTGGAACCGAGCCCTAGGTCAGTATCATCTAATGACGCAGCCCGTGGAAACACGGAACGAAGTCCACGGGGAAGCCAGCATAAGAGATCCAGTGGGCACAACAAAGACTGGCAATGGTGGAACAACGGTCACAACAGTAGTTTTAACAACAATCATAATAATCGGCAATGGCCATACGGCAGCAGTAGCCATGGGTATGACCATGGATCAGGTTCGTACACAGCTCATCCGCCCAAAGGGCTGAAAATCTGTAAATTCTATGAGAATGGATACTGCAAAAGGGGTGCTTCTTGCAGTTTTTGGCATCCGTGAATTCTTGTTTCATGTATTTTTTTGTATTTATTTTAACAGATCTCAAACATCCTTTTTGTAACACGAAAGTATCTGTACCCATAAGCCGCATGTTTAAAGTAATTATGATAGCTTCTTATATGTTTGTTTTATGCAAGAAGAAAAAAATCAGGTTTGAGTTCGATTGGATTAAATTACGAAGTAAAAAGAAGTAAGAATACAAACAACTCCTTTGATGACAAAAAAAAAAAAAAACAAACAAACAACTCCTTTGTTTGATATAACTCAACGAAACTTTAATCGTAATACTCAGAAAAATAGTAACCTTCTGCGTTTTCCATTTATTGGAGCTTCATGAATCTTGAGACAGTTCAGTCTGCACAGAGAGTCTTGATCAATAAGAAAAGACTATATGTTCAAAAGAAAAGGTCTTAGCAATCGGAGAATTTCTTTCCTTTGAAATAGAAAACTCCAAAGTTCTGAAAATGTTATTAATGCAGAATCTTTTATACAAAAGAAGCTCTTCACAAAAATGATTGCTAAAAATGCGTGAAGAAGTACGGCGAAGTTAGCATAAAAAACAACTAAACATAAAAAAACTACAATATTTCTCTTCATAAAGCAGCAACCTTCTGCCTCTTCCATCTATTTGCAGCTTCAAGAATCCTGAGCTTCTTCGGGAGCTTTTCTTGTACAACACTAACATCCCCCAGCACACCAAAGCCTGACTCCATCTCTATCCAATCCTCCAACAACTTATCTTGTTCTTCCTTCAGCTCCGATGTGGACTCTTTGTAATATGTATATGCTCTCTCAAAAACCCCTCTGGCACGTCTAATGCGATCAATGTTAGCATGAATTTCTTGTTCCGCAGTAGAAGCTTCAAACTTCGCAAAACTCACCCAAACCTTGTAATGCTTAGTACGGTCCAAAAGTCGCTCATATAAAGCTCGTGTCCTCTTGAATTCCCCTAGTGATATCTCAAAATCAATGTATGCCTTCCACAGTAGCTCCGGCATGTCAAGACCAGGCTGAGATATTGCAAGTTCAAAAATAGCTCTAGCTCGTTCTGTCTCAGCAAGAGAAAACTCAAACTCAGAATACTTCGTCCAAGCAGAGCAATTCTGAGGAGACCATTGAAGATACCGCTCATATAGCTTCCTACACCTATCTATGTTTCCCAACTGGAGTTCGATCTCAATGTATCTCTTGAAAGTTTTGTCTTTTGGAGCTTTTCCAATAGCGTTTCCTAGTATCTTCCGAGCACCGGCGAGATTCAATTGCCTGATCTCAAACTCTGCAGCGAGCAACCATATTTTGGCAAAAGAAAATCTGGTGTGGGGGATAAGCTTGAGGCATTCTCTGTAAACATCTTGTGTACGCTCCACATCTTCAGTTTCAATCTCTTCATACATCGCATAGTTAATCCACAGATAGATGTATCTTTGCCAGTATCGTTTCTCCTTGGCGGGTGGGACATTAGCAACAGCCCTCTCATAGATTTCTCTGATCCTATCTTTGTTCCCCACACTCTCCTCTAACTTAAGGTAATCGAACCACGAATCATAGTTCAGAGGGTTTTTCCTCACTTCATCTTCATACTGAAACCTTTTCTTGCCAACAATGGCGTCCTCAATCCCTTCCTTATACCCATACTGTTTCTCAAACGCCACAAACTTCTTATACATATCATCAGCTCTTCCTTTAGGAATACGGTCGAGAGCAAACTTGTAGATAGTCCTGGCCCGTTCTACTTCCTTGCATCGTTCTTCAAATTCAGCATAGGCCACGAAGAGCATCTCAGCTTCTTCTTCATCGCCTGCAAGCTTCTCTCTGGCGCGTTCGTACACGTTCCTCGCACGCGCAGTCTCACCAGCCTTCATCTCGAACTTTGCATATCGAATAAAAGAAGAAGCTTTAGGATGACAAAGAACAAATTTCTCGTAGATCGATCTTGTACGGTCGATTTCATAGTACCTGAGTTCGAATTTGATGAAGGAGACCCAAGCTTGTTGATCTGGTGACCAATTCATCCACCGCTGGAATATCTGTCTAGCTCCGGCGATATTCCCAAGCATATCTTCCATGTGAATATAATTGTACCAGAGCTGGTCTACGCGAGGGAGAAGATTGACGGCTCGATCCCAAACGTTACGGGCACTGTTGACGAACTTGTTCTTTATCTCGAATTGGGCATACTTGAGCCAGAGCGTATGGTTCCGATAATGGCGTTGCAAGGATCGTTCCCACAGGCTCCGAGCACGAGCGTAATCCTTCTGTGAATCTTCCCACAGGGCATAATTGACCCAGACATGGATGCTGCAGTCTGGGCGGCTGATCTGATCGTCAAACTCTTTTCGACGTCGGAGCCTGTAGTCGAAAAGCTCAGTGGAATCAGTGATCGTATGCATAGGCGGCCGAAACTCAGCCTCTTGCCTCTCTCGAGATTCCCTTAGAATCTGTTCGGTGGTGATCTGAACCAGCGCGGGAGTCTTGTTCTTGACTCGCGAAGGCCTTGGAAGCATCACTTCGGCATCCTTCTGGTTCATGTAACCTAGGAAGGCCATGATCTCTCGTGATTTTCTTTTGCTGATTTGTTGATGTTTCTTAGGGTTTTCAGATAGATTGGAAAAAAGATTGAATGACCGAAATGAAGAAAGAGAGATCGAACTCATCTCTCATATATAGACATATCCTCTTTCTCCTTTTTCCTTTTTTCTCCTTTTTCCTTTTTTCTCTTTTTCTCCTTTTTCCATTTTTCCAAGTTTCTTGGGCCTATTTTGTTATAATAATGGGCCACGACCCATTAATATATTTGCGAACATTTCAAAACTTATACTTGAAAGTAAAACAAAAAAAAATAAAAAAGGGAACAAGAAGATGGAGGGCACCGCCGTAATAGAGTACCCGGGAACAGATCGGAAGAGAGTCTAACGATGAGCGATACATAGAGACAGAGAGAGAAAGACCGAGAGAGAAGATAAGTTTCGCGATGAACGAAGGCTCGAGCGAAGAAGCTGAGAGGAGGGTAATGGAAGAGAAATCGGAACAGCGACAAGGGAGAGGATCATTCGAGAAAGGAAGATCTTGCAAAGGCTATCTTTACTACTCTTCCACTCTCAAATCCAAGGCTAAAAATCCTCGCTGCCTCGGGATCCCTCGTAATCTCCCTCAAGGTATTTTATCTTCTTCGTTTTAGACCCAAGCTCCATTTTTCCCTTTGATTTGATCTCTGAGTTTCTCAACTTCTTCTCCCAATCAGGTTTTCCCTTGATACCTTTTTCATCTGCTCCAATAGTTTTTCCAAATTCGCTACGTACCTCTCTTCATTCTTGTGACTGAATTGCTTACATTTAGGTTTGTTATTGCGATTACTTCTCCGGTTTAACGAATTGTTTCATAGATGGATTTTAGACTCGTACCTAACATGAACATTTAGGTTTCCTTATCTGCCATGTTATATTTGTTGTTCACTACCACTGGGTCAACTGTTTCTGCTTTTTGTTCTTACTCTTTTGCATTCTACTTTTGCTCCCATGGATTCTGCATACAGTAATGGCATTTCATAACTTTGCAGTTCCTGATTACGTTGTTGGACAGTCTGAAGCTGAAGCTTCTAAAGAGGGCCGTACCCTAGCTGATTTTTACTATGGATGTTTGGGTTATTCCGTCTACATGACTGAGAAAGATTCGTCTGCCATGAAGCAACATACAAAGACCCAACTTCCTGTTTGTGTCGGTCTTGAGGTTAGACACTCTTCACTTTTCTTTAAATTCCTTTCTTTGCTCTGAAATTCACACATGAAGGTCAATCTATTTGTTATCCTTTCTGTTTTTTTTTTCGTTCATGTATTTGTAAGCATCTTTTTTTTTAATATGCCATCAACTTCTGCAGTTGGTACTCTACAATCTTCACTGGCACCAAAGAGGGCTATTGACTTTGTGCTGTTTGCAATATCTAATTTCTCCACCAAACTTTCTTATGTTTGTGCAGATACTAGCAGATAGAAGAGCAGCTTCTGGCAACACTTCATCTATTCCAGCCCGTGTTCAAAATAGAACTGGTACACCGAGTCTGCTCTCATTCACAAATTTACAACAATGGAACGTTTCCTGCCTCTTATATATGCCCATCAATTATGTTTTTGTTTCCCCATAATATAGATTCCCGGGAGGTGCATCAGCACCAGAACCATAAACCATCCCCAGCCACTGCCACAAACACAGAAAACGGCTTCGTTTCCAGGTAAATCGAAGAGCTTTTGCTTTAGCTGGTGACTGTCAACCTTTAAGATTTGATTTGTTGTGGCTTTAATGGTCAATAAAATTGGCACTTAACTCGAGAGCATAATCTATTTGTCATGCCATGCCGATAAAGGAAAAGATATAAACCTCAAAGTAAAATCCTAATACAACTCGATGATCTGCAGTAACCAATCAGTCTTATATAGCATAGAGATATGTACGTATGGTGGTCATAAAAGCGACATTTGTTGTAACAAAGTATTGGTTCATATCCGTGGGAGTGTTTCAGGTTTACAAGAAACGCAAACCTGGTAGCATCAGGGGTGATGAAGAACATGAAGAGAGTGGGAAACTATGTCAAAGAGTCAATGGACGGTGTCATGGACCCATATCGAAAGCGACCAAAATGAAGAAACTTTTAACGTTCAAGTGTGTGATAGAACTCAAAAAGAAAGGCACAGGTGACAGATGACAGAATATGATAAACTATTTCATGGACACTCTTCTGGATCCTCTTGAATTCCCAGAAAAAATAAAAAAAGCAACTAAAAAAAATGGATGTATTGATGATATCTTTAAGCAGCCAATGTTCCAAAGTGATTTTAGCTATGACTACAAGAAGAGTAATGTGTCCACCTTCCTCATTTTTGGTTTTATTGATATATTCATATGCCAAAAGGAGTACAGTTTTATATTGGTTCCATTATTATATTATATTATTTATTTTGTTTTAATTATTGAGTGATGAAAAAACATGGTCATGATTGACTGAATGAATTTTTTGAGTTTGCTAAGTGATGTTTTCCAGGCCGTGTTAGGATTGCATAGTGGTGGTATAAAATTGATCTTTATGTTTTTTAATTATGTGATTAGTCAAAAGATTGTATTGATTACATAATTAAGATAAATGTTTCTACCATGAGAGTGGATTAGTTTACTTTTGGAATTCCTATACTTGAGATTAGTATTGCATGATAGAGTTGAATATTGTAAGCATGAATCTAATTCCCCGAATTATTTTCCTAGTCCATTTGTTTAGTTTTATCTCTTTTTCAAGTTTTTAGTCGATTTCATTGACTTTTCTATGCTACGACTGACTTTTCTATTTCAATTTGATTTGTTTGATTTGGATTGTTAGTGACAGTTTCAAATCCGAATTAGCTTAGACTAGATGGATTCTCTATTTTTTTATTGACTAATTGCACCCGATTTGGTTCGACATGCTCACTAGATTTCTAGACCATAGAAATCTCAGTTATCAAATTGGCGCTGTTGCCGATTCAAAACTACCAATTAACAATTAGTTATTGACATCCATTTAGGATTACATTTTCTTTAATCTCATTGACTCACTTCTCTACTCTCTCTCTCTCTTTTGCGATTTCTAGCACCTGATTTTCAAAACTTCATAAAGCGGAGAGAGTCAATAACCTCAATTGACTCAACCTCGGGATGAAACCTGAGTATAACGCTGCGAGCATGGATCTTATTCCCCACCCATACTATTGGCGTTGAGGATGGACGTACTCCACATGGGTCGCATGTCGGAATCTGAATCCCGCCCATTGCTTCAAACAACTTCGAAATCAAGTCTAGCTTGATTATCATGGTCTAAGGGACACAAGTTTTATGGGTTTACAATGGAAGACCCATTGGATCACCTAGACAGCTTTGACATGCTTTGTAGCACTGTCTAGACTAATGAGGTTAGTGAAGGCGTACTTAAGCTTTGTCTTTTTTCCATTCTCTTTGGGTGATTGTGCCCACCATTGGCAAAAAACCCTACCCACATAATCCATTGCTACTTGGGACGAGTGCAAGAGAGAAATGAGTCTTGTCAAATTTTTACTCTCTCAATAAGACCGCTCAGTTAAAATGTGCAATTTTGAGTTTTGCCCAGCTAGATAAAGAATCCCTAAGTGAACCTTGTGACCGTGGTATACAATGTAGTGTCCGTATCACAGTTTCTTTGACGTCAACCTCCTCAACACATTCTATCGCGACCTCCAACCAAGGAACCGCAGGATGCTCGACACAACAAAACCAACAACTTCCACCAAACAAAAATCCAAATCTCTACACCGCCACAGTTTTTCAAAACACACATAACCTGAGCGATGAGTCTTCCTTTGATGCGCCGGAAGATCACACCACTCAACTTAGAAGGACAAACAAAGAATGCTCTTGAGGTTGAAGTTTTAAAAAAGGAGATTCATGTTAAGGTTGACTCTTCCTATGGTAATATCAACACCAAATACGAGCAAAGGCATCTCATATGCAGACCCTTGATCTTCGAATGGGTGAACTTACCTCTAATTCAAAGCGCCTATTGGGCCACTTTCCGGGAAAACCCGAGACAACCCCGGTAGATTTTATGCAACCATCACCCTTCGAAGTGGCAATGGGCTCCCTTCTCGTATTCTCATCGAGGACAATGAGAAATAAGGTGAGGGGGTGAAAGTTTAGATAGAGGACAACAATGTTGTTGTAGAAGCTGTCAATGAAAATGTTGTGAAAGAGAAGCAGGTTAAGGAAAAAGTTGTTGACTCAAGAGGAAAGGGAAATACTACTTCTGAGGAAGAGAAAGCTACAACCAAGGCTAAAAATTTTGAACCACCTCCTTACGAAGTGAATGTTCCATTTCCCAGGCGTCACAAAGCTAAACTCATGGCGAAATACCAAGATCAGTTTGAAAAACATATGAAAAGGGTCCAAATAACAATGCCCTTAATTGATGCTTTCATGTTTGTCCCGTAGTGCAACAAATTCCTCAAATATGCGATCAAATGGAAACTTAAGGACTTAGAAAGCATGGTAGTTCTCACCAGAGAGTGCAGTCCATCATTCATACCACAAACGCCCCAAAAACTAGAGGAACCTAAGAGTTTTACTATACCATGTTCTTTAAGTCATTTCACTTTCAAAAAATGTTTGTGATCTTGGAGCAAGTGTGAGCATTATGCCACTCTCTATCGCAAAGAAATTGGGTTTCACTATTTTTAAACCTTGTAAGATCTCATTGGTTCTTGTAGATTATAAATCAGTAAACATCCTGGTAGGAACGTTGGAAGATCTACCAGTTCGGTTAGGGAACACGGAGATCCCAACCGACTTCATAGTCCTCGAGATGGAGGAGGATCCAAAAGACATGCTTATCTTCGGCAAACCTTTGCTACCAACTGTTGGGGCCATAACAGATGTGAAGAAAGGAAAAATTGTTCTCCACCTTGGCAAAGATCAAGTACATCAATATGATATGAGAGAGATTATGAAGAACCCACTATCACCAACATAATGTTCAACATGGCAACACCAACTTTTAGGAACTTCCCAAAGTTTGGGGACTCGATGTTAAGGTGTTAGGTGAAGGGGCTCGAGTATAAGTTTCTCAGTCCAAACTCGACTTATCATGTCATTGTTAATGATGCATTGACTGATGATGAAATTAACTGCTTTGTTTGTAAACTTAGAAAGTTTAGGAAAGCAATAAGATATTATCTTGATGATAAAAAGGGATTTCTCATCTTTATGTATGCATAAAATTCATTTAGAAAACGAATCAATATCATCAATTGAGCACCCAAGAAAGCTAAATCCAAACTTAAGACAAGTGGTAAAGAAAGAAATTCTGAAACTATTATATGTTGGCATAATTTACCTTAGTTCATATAGTAAATGGATCTCTCATGTTCATGTAGTTCCTAAAAAAAGGTTGTATTACTAGTGTTTAAAACGATGATAAAGAACTAATCCCCACTAGGACTATAACTGGGCATAAGATGTGTATTGACTATAGGAAGTTAAATACAACAATTAGGAAATATCACTTCCCTTTACATTTTATTGACCAGATGCTTGAACGTTTAGCCTACCATCCTTTATAATATTTTCTAGATGGGTATTCTGGATTCTTCCAAATACTCATTCACCTGAATGATCAGGAAAAAACCACTTTCACATGCCTCTATGGTACATTTGCGTATCGAGGATGCCATTTGGTTTATGTAATGCACCAACTACTTTCCAACGCTGCATGATGTCCATATTCTCGGATTTAATCGATAGCATTGTCGAAGTTTCTATGGATGATTTTTCTGTGCATGGTTCGTCGTTTTCTTTGTGCTTGTCTAATCTATGCAAGGTACTCAAGCAATGCGAAGAGACTCATGTAATGCTTAACTGGGAGAAGTGTCACTTTATGGTTGACGAGATAGCCTTGGGTCATTGGATATCGAAAGATGGTATAAAAGTGGATAAAGCTAAGATTGATGTGATGACATATCTAGGCGAAACTAATTCAGTTAAGGGAATCCGAAGCTTTTTCGGCCATTCCGGGTTTTACAGAAGGTTTATAAAGGACTTTTCAAGGATTACAAGACCATTAACAAAAAAATTGTGCAATGAGGTAGAAATTCAGATTTGATGCCGAATGCCTTGTGTCGTTTAACAGGATCAAGCGAGATATGATAAGCGCTCTGATCATGCAACCTTCGGACTAGGACTTACCGTTCGAGATAATGTGTGATGCTAGTGACTACGTTGTGGGAGCTGTCCTCGGGCAGAGGAAGGAAAGAAAGCTCCATGTCATCTATTATGCTAGCAAGACGCTTGATGATGCTCATGTAAAATATGCAACCAATGAGAAAGAGCTACTGGCAATCGTTTTTGTCTTCGAGAAATTCAGGTCATACTTGGTTGGATCCAAGGTAATTTTTTTCACACATCATGTCGTGCTAAGGCACTTGTTGGCAAAGAAAGATGTCAAACCCCTATTACTAAGGTGGATCCTACTTCTACAAGAAATTGATTTAGAGATCAAAGACAAGAAGGGGATTGAGAATGGGATAACAGATCACCTTTCAAGGTTGATGATAGAGGATGACATACTTATTGATGATTCTCTTCCCAAGGAACAATTGATGATAGTGGGTATTTGTAGCTCTGTCGAGAAGGTTTAAGACATTGTGTTTGATCTTGAAGTTGTATTTGTAGCCCGTCAAAAAGAACCTTCATATGCGGACATCGTGAACTTTCTAGATTGTGGAACAGATCCACCAGGTCTAGTTGGATACTAGAAAAATAAGTTTTTACAAAATGCGAAGAGGTTCTACTTGGATGAAACGTACCTATATACGCTCAATCTTTACCAGCGATGTATCGTCGAAGAAGAAGTCGAGGACATTCTCATGCATTTTCATGGATGGACTTATGGAGGACACTTTGCTACTTCCTAAAAATGCTCGAAAGTTCTTCAAGCAGGTTTCTGGTGGCCGAAATTGTTTAAAGACGCTCATCAGTTCATAGTCAGGTGTGACTCTTGCCAATGGAAAGACACAATAAGTAAACGCAATGAGATGCCTTGGAATCCGATAATGGAAGTCGAGATCATTGACATTTAGGGAATATGTTTTATGGGACCATTCTCGTCTTCTCACGGAAACAGATACATCCTCGTAGTAGTTGACTATGGATCCAAATGGGTGGAAGCCATGACAAGTCCCATAAATGATGTCAAAGTGGTTCTGAAAATATTCAAGAGCGTAATTTTTTCGAGGTTCAAGATATGAAGGAGAGTGATAAGTGATAGTGGATCTCACTTTATCAATAAAATCTTTGAGAGCTTGTTGAGTAAGCATGGGGTAAAGCATAAAGTTGTCACACCATATCACCCCAAAACGAGTGGCCAAGTAGAGGTTTCAAATAGGGAAATTAAGGCAATCTTGAAGAAGACGGTCGGTATTACTATAAAGGATTGGTCCTCCAAGTTGGATGACTCTTGTGGGCGTATAGTACGGTCTTCAAAATGCCACTCGGGACAACACCGTTCAACTTACCATATGGAAAATCTTGCCATTTATCGATAGAGTTGGAAAATAAGGCCTTATGGGTAGTTAAACTCCTGAACTTCGACATGAAGACCGCTAAGGAAAAGCGGGATATCCAGCTTGTGGAGTTGTATGAAATTAGGCTTGGAGCCTATGAGAGTGCTCACATCTACAAGGAACGGACGAAAGCTTTCCATGACAAGAGAATTCTCCAGAAAGAGTCAAGGGGATTTAATGCTACTATTTAACTTAAGACTGAAACTCTTCCCGACGAAGCTTAAATCAAGATGGTCCGACCCTTTTACAATAAAGGAAACGCGCCCTTACGACGCTGTCGCTCTCTGGAACAAAACATAGAAGAGTTTGTAGTCAACGGTCAGAGGTTGAAACTGTACATGGCAGGCGAAAATACTGAGAAAGGTGAATCGATATTCCTTTCCAACCTGACTCGAACATAGTGGTAAAAACGTTAAGCTAAATGACGTTAAACAAGCTTACTTGGGAGAAAGTCTCATGTTTATCCTTGTATATACTTTCCATTTCAGTATTTAATGTTTGTGTTTGAACTTAGATGTTTGGTGACTTGGTCCTTGCTCGAATGCTTAAATTTTTCAGGAATTGGATTTTTAACAAGCAAGAACATAGCACAAACATGGCACTAATATCGGTCAACCCATACTAATATCCTAGTCCGATAGAGCAATATCGGTTAACTACAACGATGTCGATTGACCGATGCAAACCAACACAGGAAGCAGAACCAATATCGATCATCAGTGATTGATACCCGTGATCGATGCATCCATCTCGGTTAGTTACATCGATTTAGACTGACTGATACCAAGTTAAACTTTCGGTTCTATTTTAATTTTCCGAGTTTTTTCGGTTTTGCACGATTTTTAAGGGTAAAAAACACTCATATCCTTTTTCGTTTATATTGAGTTGTCACTTCACAGGTTTAAAAAATGCCTCATCTATCGTTGTGATTTCCGGATTTCTATTGATTGAAATTATAGAAATAGGCGATCATAATTTGGGTTCTTGATGAGAATTGGTGTATGTTTATGGCCTGGTTGAATGCTAATTATGTGATTGTTTATTTTGTAGCACTCAATATGTCATACCGCAAATCAACCTCTAAGGACAAAGGCAAGGGAATTGCAACGGATCGCCCAAAGGTTCGAAAATTTTGACTCGAGGATCATGTGAGAAGCACTGGAGGGATCAACGTTCAGGAGCTGAAAGGAGGAAAAAACAGGTAGAGTGAGACGCCGGGGAAACGGTTGAACCGCCTAGGAAGAGCAACAAAGGTTAACCCAAAAAGCCATCAATGACGGAGCTCTATGAGATGTTCTTAAAAATGGACATTGTTGGGTCTACCTTCCCGTGTCGGGCCTCAATAAGAATACAAGACATCTATGAGGACGTGCAGATGATTATATAACATATGAGTATTGCCAAGATTCTCTCATGGCATCACAAGTCCTACATGGAACAAACTTGCCTATTTTTGGCATCTCTGCAGGTTAAGGACACCAAGGATGATAGTCAAGATGAGTATGGTGGCGGTTATATCAAGTTTCAGGACGCTTAGGGAATAACCTACATAGTGTAATTCCGCAACTTAGCCACTTTTTACGGGTTCTCCACGGAAGGCGGTACATATTTTAAGATGGTAGACAATGAGATCAAGCTCATATGGGAACAAATTGGCAAGGGAAAGTGTTAATTCGAAGGAACAAAGAGTTCTAGCATCCGTCATCCTGCAATAAGATATATGCACAAGATTCTTGCACACTCATTCTTCACTAGGCGCGAAAGTGGTGCCATTTTCTATGATGAGCTGCAGTTTTTGCGGCTAGGAGTTGCTTCATTTATCCATGCTCAATTTGGAATGCAGAACTCATTCCCTGACCTTGAAGAATTTCACTCGAACATTATGCTTGTCTTCTACAACTAATTACTGGCAATTCAAGATTGGGGTTGAACTAACAAAGATGCCACACCACAACTTAGCTTGGGGGATGGATAACCCCGATCCTTAAGAGTGCCAAGATCAATTTTCGGAATGGAGGAAAGGCACTTATGTACATTGACCTGCATTATCTAAAGAGGACTCACTATTTGGACGAATAAGCTGGAGATTATTTTGCCTACAAGTTAACCATGAGATTTGATAAAATGCAAGATGTTGTATTTTAGATTTACTCTTTTCTAGTGGATAATAGTCCATCAAAACTAAGAGATTTTCTAAAACATTAGAATTTTTTACTTTCGTAAACTATGTTTATTTTGTGGATAATATTCCATAAGCACTATAACATTTTGTAAAATGTTAGAATTTGTATTTTGAAAATTATTCTTGTTTGTTGAATGATATTTCACAAAAATTGGGAGATTTTATAAAATGGTAGAATTATGTATTTTGGCAAATCATGCAGAATTGGTTGGTAATAGTCCACAAAAACTAAGAGATTTTCCAGAACACTAAAATTTTGAGAAATTACGCTAATTTGATATAAATCAATCCATAAAAATTGAGAGATTTTGTAAAATGTTATAATTTCGTATTTTGAGAAATTATATCAATTTTGGATAGTAATCCATAAGACTAAGAGATCCTAAAATGCTAGAAATTTATTATTTTAGGAAATTCTCCTCATTTGGTAAACAACAATTCAAAATTGAGAGTTTTTTAACAACGCTAAAGTTTTGTATTTTAGGAAATTATATTGATTTGGTGGATAATATTTCACAAAATTGAGAGATTCTGTATGTCGACTATAAATTTTTTATTTTGGCAAAATTATGTTAATTTGTTCGATAATGATCCATAAACTGAGATATTTTGTAAAACATTAGAATTTTATATTTTGATGAATTATGATTATTTGGTAGATAACAGTCCACAAAATTGAGAGATTTTGTAAAAGGTTAAAATTTTGTATTTTAGGAAATTATGCTAATTTGTTGGATAGTAGTCCATAAAATTGCGAGATTTTGTAAAACGCTGAATTTAGTATTTTGAGAAATTATATTGATTGTGGGTGATATTCCATAAAATTGAGTGTTGTTGTAAATTGCTAGAATCTTATATTTTGGGAACTCACGTTGATTTGGTGGATAATAGTAAAACGTTAGAAGTTAGTATTTTGGCAATTATATTGATTGTGGGTAATATTCCATAAAAATGAGTATTGTTGTAAACCGCTAGAATCTTGTATTTTATAACTTATGTTGATTTGGTGGATAATAGTCAATAAAAACTAAGAGATTTATAAAACAAACAAAAAACTAAGAGATCTACAAAACTTTATTATATGTTGATTTGGTGGAATGATGTCCATAAAACTGAGAGATTTTGTAATGCGTTGGAACTATATACTTTGGGAAATTATGCTAATTTGGTGGATAATAATTCATAAACTGAGAGATTTTGTAATAAGCTAGAATAGATATTTTAGGAAGTTATGTTGATTTGGTTGATGAAATCCAAAAAAAATTGAGACTTGGTAGGATACTAGAATTTTGAACTTGGAGAAATTATATTGATTTGATATATAATTGATTACAAAAAAAAATAGAGATTTTGTAAAATGCTAAAATTTTGTATTTAGTAAAATTATGCTAATGTGATGGACTATAATCCATAAAAACTAAAACATTTTTAAAAATTTTACGTTTTGTGTTTAGAAAATTATGTTGTTTTAGAGGATAATAATCCACAAAATTGAATTTTTTTATAAAATGTTAGAATTATTTATTTGAGAGATTAAAATGATTTTTTGTGTACGTTATAAATTGATTGTATCTATATGGAGAGAGTAAGTTTCCAGGACAACATCTATGACAAGGCTCAGTTGCTTCGCAATTTAAAACCACTTTGATATTCTTGCTTTTGGTAGGCTGAAATCCGCTCTACAAGATTATATATGAAAGATTATAAGAACTAATCAAATCTAAAAGATTTGCAACTAACATATTTATATGTGATGATAATTGTCCCAGCGTTGACTACTCGGTTTTTGTTATCGAAGTGTTGAGCAACACGACTGTGACAAATGGCAATGTCAGATTTTGTATTAAGGAATAACGACTTCAATTATTCAAAATGTAAAGTTGTAACTTGTTACAAAAAGAAGTAAAACTAATTATAACGTTTATGTAACTTCAAACGAGATAAATTTCTTCTTCAAGTAAAACTGAAACTCAAGACGAAACAAAACAACATATGAGTCTAAAAGTGTTAAACATGAACCGTTATTGAAAACTAAAAACTTACCGTGTCCTAATCTACCACGAACAAAAAAAAAAGATTGAAAAGGTACAAGTGCTAAAAGCGAACCGGGTTGGATCCTAATTNGACTCAAGACGAAACAAAACAACATATGAGTCTAAAAGTGTTAAACATGAACCGTTATTGAAAACTAAAAACTTACCGCGTCCTAATCTACCACGAACAAAAAAAAAAGAAAAAAAAAAGATTGAAAAGGTACAAGTGCTAAAAGCGAACCGGGTTGGATCCTAATTGTGCGCTTAATATTTATAAACCGGTTTCATCAGTGCTCAGGTGTCTCCTTCTTCAGACGCATCTCAATGACTTTACGGTGGTGGTTGGAATGGATCTCACTAGAGAATGTGGGGCTACAAGCGGGTCGGTATTCGGGTAGTAACCGACCTGATTTGAAACGCACACCACACGCATTGCACAGCGTCTTCGCTCCATTTGGTCCTGCTCTCCATTGTGGTGTTTTCTGAACGCCACAATGGCTACACCTCCGTGTTTGCATCTTCGTAGAAATAACCTCCTCCTCCTCCGACGGTTTTTTNTCGACGGTTTTTTCTTCTCATTCTTATGTCTTTTAACAACTGACTTATCAGGAAACTCAGCGCTAGAGAGCAGCCATNGTTTTTTCTTCTTATTCTTATGTCTTTTAACAACTGACTTATCAGGAAACTCAGCGCTAGAGAGCAGCCATAAAGGGCTTGAGGGACCAGAAGAGGACGAAGACGATGTCGTAGAACTCGAAGATGAATCGGTTAACGAGGAAGACGAACCAAGAGACCAGACACTGACACCGTTTCGTGCTCGTTTGCTCCTGATTCTAACCGGAAGAGGGGTTTTAAAGCAGGTTTCGTCGGTAACCGGTGTCACAGGGTGTCTCCGGTTTCCGGTTAACCAAACCGGTTTCTTCGTCGGAGCCGAATACGGTGTGAAAGAGTCCTCTACGAAATTGGATAACCACTCAAGTTCCGCTAAATCATCCATCTAACAAATAAAAGCAAGATTTTTTTTTAAGATTGAATTACGGATAATTTTATGAAATTTTTGAGGTTGAAAATGAATTATTTACCGGAATGGAGAGCTCGCTTGTGGGAAGAGACTCAAAATCTTTACCGGCGGTAGAGAAGTTATTGGTCCGGCGAAGGGTATTATTTCCGTCATTTAAAGAAACAGAGACTCCTCTTTTACGTTGCACCTTCAATGCATCCTCATCCTCCACGAAAACGTCGTCGTTTGAGAAGTCAAACAAGTCGTCGACGGAGAAACCGTCCACATTTTGAGCGTCTCCGGTGAGGGATTTCTCCGTACGAGCACAGTTCTCCTTCAACACCAATTCAACATTTTCCATTCCTATCAATACCCCAAAAACAAATAATAAGTTAATTTTTATATTTGTTTTCGTTCCAACGTAATATCAAACTCACTCACTCACCAAACAAACAAACAAATTTAAAATTTATCTCATCAAAAACCGTTTATTTTTGTAATTCAAAGATATAAAATCTACGAAAACCCAGAGATGACTCGGACACACGACATAAGCAAAAACCAAAATGTCTTCTTTCGATGTCAATCAGTTTCAAACCTATCAAAACAATGCCACGAAATCAACACTTTAGAGAAACGCAATACATGAACTAAAAACTCGAAAAGAAATTGAAATACCTGAGACACAGTGTGTGTGAAAGAGAGAGAAGAACAGATGTCGGTGAAGGAGAGAGTAAGTGAAGAAGAAAGGGTTGGTGGTGTGAATTAGAACTTAGAAGAAGAGGCGAGTTTGGTAAAGCATTGAATTTGATAGTGTCCCAAGTCTCTTCTTTTTCTTTCGTTCCTTTCTTTTTTCTCAATCTATCTTTTTTTCAAAAACAAATTTCAAAAGAAGAGCACAAATCATAAAATCTATAAATATTTGTTACCCAACCCGCAAAATATCTATAAATATTTGTTGCTTTTTATTTACTTTTGTAAATTCGAATCATATACACATTCTTCTTCTTTGAATCGAAGAAACGGTACCCTTTTCAGATACGAAACTATATATTTCTGGGCTCTTCTAATTTCTAAAATATTTTTTACTTTTATTTTTTAATGATCTTCTTCCACTTTACTTTTTCTGAGTTTTTTAAATTACTGTAGACCGTAAGACTAATGAGAAAAAGGAGAAAAAAAAGTAGAGTAAAAGACAAAAAAATTTAGAGAGAGTAATAAAGCATTTTTCTCTTCTGTCTACTTCAACATTTAACATCGGTTAGTTCAAAGAATACATCTTTTAGTTAATTTATTGTGAAATCAAACTGATGGCTTTTGGAAGGAATTTCATATATTGAAGAACAAAAAAAAAAAAAAAATGTTCTAATTAGTCTATTTAGTTTAAGAATACTAACAACACTAATGCTTTTTTACCAACATTCTTTATCCAATCCGAGCAACAAGCTAGTTTGTTTTGGGATTTATAGGTAATTATATATTTGCTACTTGTAAGCTATTTCAATTGCAGATGATTTAGAGATCTGTCTTTCACATAGAGGTTTGACTTGTATCTGGTCTCCAGAATCCTTTTTGTGCACTTAAGATTCCTTCTTGGTGCTTGGAAAAAGTTAGATGAACATCCCAGTGAAGAGACTTCAACATATTCTCAATTTCTCTTATCACATTCGCCTCATCCCGAACAATCAGTTTACCTCCTGGTCTTGCTATTCTATCAACTTCTGCCATTACTGGAACAAGATTGCACCTTCAAAAAAGAAAAGAAAAGAAAAGAAAAAGGATCGACATTTCAAACTCATGTTATGATCCCTCCAGAAAAAAAACAGTGGAAAAGACCTTGCTTTCAACTTGGAGAAGAGATGATCTGCATGCAAAAGATCATAGCTTCGAGGGTATGTGCTAAAAGATTCACACCAGTCATGATAAATTCCGAACAAGCCTCTTTCGTAGATTATAGGTAGTGTATCTGGTGAATTTATGTTCACCACATTCATCACCCACACTTGTAAGTCCTTTAGAGCTGCTGCAAACCTGTTTGATATAAGTTGGAAAAAACTTTAGTTTTGTTGATTGAGATTTTTTTTTTTTTAATCTGGTGCCTTTCAGTTTTTGGTTGATATTTTACCCTCCGTAAACAGCTCTCATGTCCATAACATTTCTCACATTAGACCAGTTGATTCCTATCTCGTTCATGTATACTTTGCTAACAACGTGTTTCCAATGTTCATAATCTATAGTGAAATCGCTAGGAGCTGGTTTCCCATAGATTCCCATTTGAGAGCTGTTTAGCCAGTAAGGAGGTGTTTGAAGCCGACTAGGCCAGTTCACGGGCCATTTGCTCCCTCTCTCCACCACATTGGTTGGAACTTTATGCATGCATGCCTGTAACGGTACATACCTGAAATTTTTGCATTTTGAGTTTCCAATTTCTTTTTTTGCTAGTGTTTCATGTTGTGGAAACATTCATACCAGGCTGCATTTGCATCATCGTTATCTTTGCACATAGGAGGCTTGTTTTGTTTTCGTTTCTCATAGCATTCGTTTGTGGCAGGTTTCTGGAAGACTGCAGCACCAACACCATTGAGTTTATCCTTGTTGATTGTCACGAGTTCCCAGCATAAGGATTTTGTCAACGCAGACATGGCTGCATAGCTTTTTGACATGTCAACTTCAAACAAAACAAACAAAGAAAAAAAGAATAACTTTTAGTTCAGACCTTACCTTTCCATATCTGAACATCTTCTTCGAGTTTCTGGTATACTGGAGTTGCTGACCAGACAAAATAACCTCCTGGTCTAAGCATCCGATTCAGTTCCAGAAGAAGCATACCACCCTCATTGTGCCAAGGGACTCTGCAACGTGCACAATGAATAAGGTCAAAGACTCTGCTCGGGAATGGCAGTCGTTTAGAGCCCATCACAGCAGAAATGGCTGGAATCTTTCTTTCAAGAGCAAACTGGACCTGAGCTTCGTGTTCATCTTTTGGTGCAAGAGACATGGCTATGACATCTCTTTCAAAGAGGAAACCACCAAAGCTCGCCACTCCACATCCAACATCCAATATGACCCGAGTACGTTTACCCCACGCAATGTTTTTCAAAGACTGCCCAAAGTAAACATAAGCATTATTATCCACATAGATTTTCTAATACTATTCTTGAAACTGATAAATGAGTTCAGAACCTGCTGAAGAAAATCAATATAATGGAGAGCTCCATGGATGAACTGCGTTCCACCACCGGGAAATGTCAAGAACTCGCCAGTGACCTTCACCCAGTTTTGATGTCCCTTTACCTCTGCTAGCTTTGTGTGTGGGACGTTGTGGTACCATATCTACTAGATCAAATGCAAATCAGCTTTTATCCAAATTTCAGATTACTTCACTTGAGCTAAAGCTTATTTTATTACCTTAGCCCTGCTTTCTGGCCACTTGATGGACTCCTTGTATCCTTCTGGGAGAGGAACAAGGCATGTTGGTGGGTCTTCCGGGCAGTGCCTCTCTCTGTGTTCAAAGTGTCTTCTGCTTCTTAGTTTCATTATAGCTTCTTCATTGTCTAGGCATGGTATATAGTCAGAACCTGCAGTTGCATTACACAGAACCCATGGTTTTCCACCCATCGAACCCTCTACATTGTTTGATTCAGATGTTTGTCTTTGTTTCTCGTCCTTGGACTCTGTTGCCTGACTCTTCCATGACTTCTGTGATTCTGCAGATTCTTTCGGTATCCCAGAGCCAAACCCACTCGTTTCTGTACCCCCTTGTCTTTTCTCATCTTTCTGCTCCTCTTTTTGCTCCACATTTTCGTCCTTTGTTATGTTTTGTTCTTCTTTGTTTCCACTTTCGTTCTTTGTTGTGTTATGTTCTTCTTTGTTTCCATTTTCGTCATCTTTTGTGTTCTGTTCTTCTTTGTTTCCATTTTCGTCATCTCTTGTGTTCTGTTCATCCTGTTGCCCGTTCTCATCCTTCATGCTCTTCTGTTCCTTACCGTTTTCTTCACCAACGTTGTTCTTCTCCTCGTTTTGTTGTCCATTTTCCTTATTCCCTGAGTTTTGGTCCTCATGTTGTTGTTGTTGTCCATTTTCTTCGTTCTTTGAGTTATCTGATGTAACGCTCTGCGCCGCTTCCATAGGCTGTTCTTCTTTGGTCGCGTCAGTGAATGTCACGTCTGCATTCGCCTTCTGCTCTTGCCCCTGTTTGGTTCCCTGTTCCATATCTTGCTTTTGTTTCTTTCCTTGTTCCACGTCCTGCGGTTCCTTCCCTTGACCTGGCTCTTGTTCTTGTGTTCCTTTGGAGTTACCTGATTGAGTCCCAGCATCCTCTTCCCGCTGTTCCTTTTGTTCCTTCTCAAACTCCTTCACCACTTTTTTCACTTGACCATTATCATAATCTTGCACTGTCTTGTTCTCTTTCTCCTCTGAAATCTTTTCATCGTTTTGTTGGATCACTTGTTTTTGAATCTCCCCTTGATTCTGTCTCCCTTCTCCCTCTTCTCCTCCTACCTTTAAGCTCGTCTTTTCATTCTTTGCTTTCGCTGACTTCTGTTGCTCGTCTTCAGACTTGACAGCATCATCTGGAAGCTTTCCCGGATTGTCTTCGAATGCTGGTTGCTCTTCGGACTCCAGTTTTTTCGGTTCAGGTTCATCATTACCATTTGACACATCACTCCTCTCCGTCTCCGAAACAGCCGCTCGAGTGGAACCTTGTGTGATCTGTTGTGGAATAATAGAATTGGAAGAAAGCATCCACACACCAAGGACACAAAGAGCCACGAAGATAAACATTGTAATAGTCGTTGCATACGACGTCGTAGATGTGCGTTTGTTAACACGTCCCTTCCCAAACGCCATCTTTCTAGTCTTGTAGGGAGAAAGAAAGAAAGTAAATAATGAAGGAGTAAAATGAGAGTTGAAGGAAGTAAAATAGAAGAAAAAGAAGAGAAAGAGAGGTTGTTAAGAGAGTAGACTCGATCAAAGATCCAATAGAGTCGGACATGGTACTTTCAATCTTTTGTCTCTAAATTTAGTTTATGGTCTTTTCTGTCTCATACCTTTTCTCCATGTATTGTAATGCTAACTGGTAATTACTCCTAGCCAAGGAAATATTAAACGTGACAAGATTGGCATGATGGATTCTAAAGATGTTTAGTTTGAGTTTTGGTTTCAGCTTAAGAAGTACTTTATATAGTAACTAGATTGGTTCAGTGCAGTTTGTATTTTCTGTTTGGATTTTGTCTTGTTGCGAGTATATATTTGGTCAAAAATTTAAAAAAGTTCGTTTAAAATATAAAAATGTTCAACCGATTTATATTCGTTCTCTTGTATAGTTTTTTGTATATATATTTTTGGGTATTGGATTAGATATGCTCCACTTGTGTGAATTAAAAAGTTCGTTGACAAAAAAAAACATCTCCAAGTTAATTAAATAAAATTAAGGGTTGACTTTGATAAACCCCTTGAATTTGTATGTTTCTACATATTTCTATCTAGACTTTTGACGTTTTTAATATGCATCACATACTTTCTTTTTTATTAATTATACAACCTAAGATCTGTTATCTCTTTAAAATCGACCCTACTCAATAATTAAACATAACTACGATTAAAACAAAGTAAATAGCATTTCAAAAATCACGACTCTTTAAAAACATGTATAAACTGTGATTGAATAAGGCTCTAAGAAATAATACTCAATGTATATGAGGCTCGCAGGAGAAACTTTGAGATAGATTGCAAGGAAAGGCAAAAAATTTGGGGATGTCACTCATACTCATCATTAATCGATAACCTTTTGTATGTTTGCGTCCTAAACAGCCTCGAAGAAGAATAAAGAAATGTTTCTGAAGATTATGCATCTTGTGACAAACTTGATTTGACTTCTTTGCAATATAAGTTCTCGTCTTTTTCCCCTTTGTCTATTTACATCTTAGTTGTAATATTCCTTTAGATGTTAATCAGGCACTCTATCCTTTGACGACTTATATATGTATTGTGTGTAAAGACAAACTAACTTTTGCATTTTATCTTTTGGTATATTCGAAATAGAGACTAGATCTCTAGATATAACAATGACATCGATAAAAAGGGATTAAGAAAGTTTCCAAGATGAATATTTCCGTCGTCGTTAAATTATCCAGCGATCCCAAATGCTCCAATCACCGTGAGCAGCAGATACAAGTAACAGGCCCGGTCTTTCAATAAGGCAAACAAAGCAAATGTTTTAGGCCTCTTAATAAATAACAATTTAATGGGCCACAATTTAAAAATTTTAAATAAGACCAAAGTTATAATGTCTCATATTATATAGCTAAACGTTATTAGATAGGACCAATGTTACAATTTTAAAAACATTTATGGGCCACAATATTTATTTCAATAAACGTTAATTAGTAAACTTTCTAAAAGTTATAAGTCAGATGTTATAATACCTCATATTACATAGTCAAATCACTAAAATAATTTTCCATTTTGTAGCAAATTTGTCTTCTGTAAGAGACAATTTCTTTTTTAACAATAATTTTGTTGTAAATTTATTTTAATTTCCAACCAAAAAAATGTCTATACAAAAATTTTTCTATTATACAACATTTTTTTCAATAAACTATAAAACTAAAAACTTTAAAATTCTCTACCAAATTTAAAAAAAAAAATCAATTTATACTTGCTTTAGGTCTCCAAACACTAAGGACCGGCCCTGACAAGTAGCTAGAGACAATAAAACAAGCCCCAGTTGGAGCAATGATGTGCGTAATTAACCAACAAACATATCTCATACAGAATTCATAGTTATACATAACGGAGTTCAAATAAAAAAAGTGATCTTAAAATAATATTTCTGAACAGAAAAGTTTTCAAACAATAGATGAATGACTTGTTTATGTTGGTTATAAAAACTAATTTGCCATTTCAGACGATATAGCACCAACCTGAAAAACCATATAAAACTAGAACAAACATTAATAAAGATCTGACAAAAATCATCAAATACCATATCAAGCATCATTAAAAACTAGAACAAAGCATCAATAAAATTATATTTACCTTCTTAACTTTTGGATATGTCTTACACCCCGTTGAGTTGTGTCCCGCTTCACCACATTTTGAATAATTGATTATACGTCCAACTCTTCCATGTTGGGGAAGAATCAGAGAATGCAGAGAGAATAAAAACTGAAATTATATCATTGATTGAAAACTTCCCAAATAGTTCAAGTAGGCAAAGAGTTCATAAATAAAAGAAAACAAAGAAAATGAAAAGATCCATAACCCCCACAATAATGAACCAAATCGTAACGGTAGTTCGGTTAGGTAACGTAATCATAAAGGGAGTTAATTCTGATATTAAATCAATTAACATTCCCCCTTGATTCAAAATCACACACTCCTAACTTAGCTCGAAAGAACTCATGCTTTGCTAGAGGAAGTAACTTTGTAAGAATATCAACAACTTGTTCATTGGTTCCACAAAACTTCATTGTGATCCTTCCTTCTATTACAAGTTGTCGAATGAAATGATGTTGAACATCTATGTGCTTTGTTCTGCCATGAAATGTTGGATTCTTGGCCATTGTTATTGCAGATCTATTGTCACAAAAGATCTATGTAGCTTCCTACTACTCAAGACAAAAATCAGCAAGTCATTTCCTTAGCCATAAAACATGTCTTGTTGCAGCACCAACTGCCACATATTCTGCTTCAGAGGATGCAGTGCCACTGTTTCTTGTTTCTTTGAACTCCAAGTTACGGCTCCAGATCCAAAACTGAAATAATTCTCTGAAGTGCTTTTTCGATCATCCACACTTCCTGCCCAGTCACTATCAGTGAAACCAATAACCTTAAAATTGGACAAATTCGAATACCACATGTCGTAGTCAACCGTTCCAGCAACATATCGAAGAATTCTCTTTGCTGCTCCAAAGTGTTGCTTGGTTGGATTATGCATATACCTAGACACAACACTAACAAAGTAAGCAATGTCAGGTCTGGTATGTGTTAGATAGTTTAAACCACCAACCAAGCTTCTGAATAATCTTGCATCAGCAGGTTCTATGTCATCTTCACGTTGAAGCTTCTCGTTAATATTCATTAGTGTGAGTGCCTTCTCACAATCAGACATGTTGAATTTCTTTACCAAATCAATGGCATACTTTTTCTGACAAGCAAAAACTTCATCATCGCCTTGAATAACCTCAATTCCCAAAAAAATTGTAACAGACCCAAGTCTGTCATTTCAAATGTCTTCATCATGTTTTCCTTAAACTCATTAATCATTGATTCAGAAGTTCCCATATAAACCATATCATCAACAGAAAGACAAACCAACAAAAAATCATTGATAACTTGCTTCTTCACATAAAGTGTGGGCTCACTTTCACTTCTCTTGAATCCATTTTCAAGAAAGAACATGTCAATCTTGCTATACCATGTACGTCGCGCTTGCTTCAGCCCGTACAACGCTTTCTTCAGCCTGTAAACATTATTTTCTTTTCCACTCACAACGAAACCTTCAGGTTGTGAGACATAAACTTCTTCTTCCAAGTCACCATTTAAAAATGCAGACTTAACATCAAACTGAAAAATAGGCAAGTGAAAGTGTGCAGCCAAAGCTAGAAAAGCTCTTACTGTTTCAAAACGAGCCATCGGCGAAAACGTTTCTTCATAATCTATTCCTTCTTTCTGAACATATCCCTTTGCTACAAGACCAGCTTTGTACTTTTGTACACTTCCATTAGAGTTGTACTTTGTTCGATACACCGACTTCAAGCCAATAACATTTTTCCCTTCTGGTGCATCAATCAATTCCCATGTAGAGTTCTTCTCTATAGATTGCATCTCCTCCTTCATTGCATTCTGCCACTCAAGAGAACTCTCTGCTTCTTCAAAATAAAAATGGTCAGTAGCATATAAAGCAAAGCTACAAGACGCATAAATCTCGGTCAGCGACTTGAACTTTCTTGGAATTAAGTTGTTGGATGAACTCGCCCCTTGAGAACTTCCTGGACTTGAAATTGCAGAGGGTGTGACATGTGAACTTGGTGGAGGTGTGACATGTGGAGTAGGTGGTGGAGTGATCACATTCTCTTGTGTTTCTACTTCAAACTCTGTATGAATCTCCTCCACTAAGCATTGTTCATTCCACCTCATTCTTGCCTCCTCATTAAACACAACATTCCTACTCACAATGACCTTTCCATTCATAGGATTGTATAAGCGATAGACTTTAGATTGAGTGTAATACCCAATAAAGACACACTTCACAAATTTCTCATCCAACTTTGAACGAATATCTACCATAGCATATGCTACACAACCAAAAACCTTCAAATGACTTACTCGCGGTTTCCTACCCATCCAAGCTTCATATGGTGTGCGATTCATGACAACCTTGGTTGCAGAGATATTGAGAAGATACACAGCTGTTGCAACTACTTCTCCCCAAAACTGATCAGGAACACCTTTTGCTTTTAACATGCTTCGAGCCATTTCAACCACAGTACGATTCTTTCTCTCCGCCACGTCGTTTTGCTCAGGTGTGTATGGAGTTATGAGCTCACGACGGATACCGTTTTCCGCACAAAAATCAGAGAACTCACTCGATGTGAATTCACCACCTCGATCAATCCTTAAAGACTTTTGAACTTTTCCACTTTGCTTCTCCACCATAGCCTTAAACTTCCTGAAATTCTCAAATGCTTCTGATTTTACCGTTAGAAAATACACTCAACTCATGCGACTAAAATCATCCGTGAGTAGCAAAAAATACCGACTTCCTCCAAAAGATTCCGTCTTCATCAGTCCGCATAAATCAGCATGTACCAGCTCAAGAAAAAATGAGGCTCTCCATGATTTTCCAACAGGAAAAGACTCCCTGCATTGTTTTCCATAAACACAACCTTCACAAAATTCAAGCTCATTAATCTCAGGTAAACCAACAACCATGTCTTTCTGCTTCAGCAACCTGAGCCCATTCACATTCAAGTGACCGTAACATAAATGCCACAAATTTGTCTCAGCATCACCTTTAACATGTGCAACTAAAGCTTTGCTTTGAACTCTCATTACATCAAGAGGAAACATCTTGTTGCGTNCTCATTACATCAAGAGGAAACATCTTGTTGCGTGTCTTATGAATAAGTGCTAAAACATGCCCATTTGTTTTGTCACTTATTGAACATGTAACACCATCAAACACAACTTTATAGCCACTTG
>OVAO01000017.1:0-39945 GCA_900406285.1 Biscutella auriculata
AAAATAGTTTATTCTATAAAATTATATTAAATATTAAAGTAATTCCATTCTAATAACTTGTTTTGTAATACAACTAGTTTAATATATATATATATATATATATATATGTGTTAAAATTTGTGAGTGCAAACTAAAATATTTATATTTTTCGGTTCTCTTAGATTTTTTAAATATATCGAGCAATTACTGTCTTCATCATGTGTTGCTTGAGTTTGTCTCATTTCTAATTCTAAAATTATAATTTCAACATCTAGTTTTCTTGAAACATCTAGGTTAAAATCTTTTAGATCAAAAATACTTCGAAGTTTTGTGTGGTTGGCTCATAAGTTGAAGACATAACATTTTGTATAAAGACTACTAATTGAATAACTAGTGCACCTGAAGTTGCTTCGTCGATGTCATGAAATGCCAAGTAGAAGTTGATCAAATCTCTGAAGGTGTTGTTATTAACGTATAAGATCTGATCGTTGAAAAGAGGACATTTGTAGTTGATGTTGTACTATTGACGGAGTGGCCTTGCTATTTTGAGATAAAGATTATTTTTGCTTTTTATACAACACTACAAATATATCATACCAATAATGAATATTTGATGTGGAATTATTGTTACTTCAAAGTTTAAATAACCTTTTTCTCGTCATCACACTGGTTGCAAGTGTACAACTATGTCAGTTGAGTACTTAGGGATCAAATTCACAGAGAAGTTAGATAATTTAATTATAAACATATCTAAAGCTAAGATGATTATGGTTTTAGACTAGATCTAAACATATAAGAAAATAAGGAAATGGAAACAAAGTAAGAAAAAGAAACTTAGCAATTCTAATAAGAAAACTTTCTATAAAACTAAATATTAGGTCTTTGGGAGATTCCATTCTTGGATCACATGATTAGTTGGTTCGGTTCTAAGAGTGACATTAATGCACCATATTGAGCTCGACAATGGTTGCTTGGCGCTACCCCACTCTCGTGGTTTATTAGGACCCTTAGCCACAATGTCGAAATAAACAAGGGCGATGTGATTCATTCCCTTGGTGGCCAAACTAGCATTATTACGGGACTGAGTCGATATGCTCACAACCAAGAGACCATTAAGGGAAGTCTAGGCATGAGATTTTGCCCCTATGCAAAGTTCCTCTTGATTGCTCTCTCAACAAATGGTTCGGGCATTCTCATGAGATTTTGCCCCTATGAGATGTCCCTTGGATCATTGGCTAGATGATCAGGTCTAGCCAAACATTACATGCAGGTTGAGAGAAGACTCTTAGGCAACACTCTTACGGATCAGACATACTCATGTCTAGAACACGTGTTCCTTGAAGGAAAATCCCTAGACCTAACTAGCTACTACTCACACATGAATATTATTGAGATAAACATGTGTGGTAGAGTTAATAAACAAAGAGAAAATGTTTTTATTACAACAAATAAGGGAATATCTAATTGCAGAAGAATCACATGTTAAGATAGATTTAAGGAAGCTTGGCTTAACACTTGAATCGATCCTATGGAAGTCCTAACAACCGAACTAGACTCTAAGATACATGAGGTTTCTAGAAAAAATAAGCAAAAGATGAACAACAAGAAAAACAGTAAGTAACTCGTGAGACAAGTCTTGAAACTCTCGGCCTTAAAGGCTAAGTCGCTCAAGCGTGACAAAGAGAAGCTTTGAGCTTTCTATTGTACTAGAATACGACCTATAACTCCAAGAACAAGAGAGACTGGAAGCTTGAGTTTCTACACAAGGATCACAGAGAATAAGAAGAAAGAAGACGAGTTTTTATTGCTAGGGAAGAGAAGAAAAATCGGCGAATGTTAAGGAACTCGAGCACATTAAACCAAGAGGTGAAACCTCTTTATCTCTACTCAAGAACCCTAAACTAAGCCTAATTGATGTAAATGACGAAAAGTTCTTATAAAGACTAAAAAACAAGAGTTTAAATAGAGTAGAAGAGATAGAGGAGGCGAGCTAGGGTTCTCAAAGGACACACTTTTCATTTTGTGCATCGAAGAATATTGCTTCCATTCAATACTGAACAATGCGTAACAAGGCTTGAGGTTTTCAGTTTCTCTTTGTGAGAGAGTCTTCTAGAAGATCTAGAACAGCTCGCTCCAAGGACGAGCCATTTGGTGGGCCAAATCTTGACTAGACCGAGCTTAAGTGTTGCGATGACAGGTCTGAAGTCTTGGTGAGTTATCTTGGGTCATACTACTTGGATTGTTGAGTATCAGTGGCTATAGAAATCTGTCCCAAAGGGCTTCACGTCCATAATGGGCTCGCATCATGTTCTAGTATGTAGGTGACTCGAAAAATTTAATCTCCACCGACTATCGATCGGTTCATTCGAGAAGTTTTGCAAGAAATAGGATATCTCGAAGACTAGAATTCCAAATGGCACGAGGAAAAATTCTGAGGAAATTAGATGTCTCTAGCTTTGATTAAAGCTCAGCCTTGCATCATGTTATTCTTTGATTAGGAACTTATGGGGTTTTCTATTTTGTGCTCGGTTTTGATGGTTTTAGCGCATTTCCACTCGTATCCCTCATTTTGCTGAAAACCTATAAACTCATGAAAACATCTAAAGAAATCCAATGCCAAGTCAATAATGGCACAAAAACATTAGTAATATAGGATATATGAGGGTAAATTATACTCTCATCACACCCCACACTTAGACTTTACTTGTCCTCAAGGAAATCATGTCGTAAGGCTCAAGAGCAGTTAAATTCATTACTGATTTTTGGCACACTCATGCACAAGAAATCAACAGATCATCAAAGTAACTTAGACTAACGCACATATAGTTACACCACAACTTAAACCTAGAACAAGGGTGTCTAACTCAAATGAATGCCCAAACACAATTGATTGACTCTTTAAGTAGATTAAGTGTAAGGATTTAGTCTTTACCAATAGATGAGTGATCAAAGGCCATTTCTCTTTACTCTCCTGGGTCCCTGGCGTGGTTCTTAACTTCTGATCCTTTTCCTCTTTCTTTTCTCACTTCCTCAAACCGGTTTCCACCTTTAAGGGCTTACTTTTTTGTCGGTTTAACTTTCTTTGGGATTGATTTTTTCCATAATTCTTTTTTGGTATCACTTTTTTTATCAACCACCTTATTCTTTTTGTTTTATTTTTCTTGATGGTTGATTTTTCCCACAATTTTTCTTGGGTATCATTTTTTTATCAACCATTGATTTTTCTTTTTCTTTTTCTTAGAAGGGACGAGAGAGGGGGATCATACTCTATTTTATTGCCACACCCTTACGTTTCCTATTCGAGGAGTCTAGACCGATGCATCTCAAGCCTATTAGCAAGCGTTTTAAGGTGTTGTTGTGCTCTAAAATGCATAGTCAACGTCAAGTGCCCAAACAATTCAATAGGAAAGGATTACCCAAGGTGTTTCGGCCAAGTGTGTGTCCTTCAATTTGCTCGTGCTAAACCACTACATGTTCCTTGAAATTATGTGTGCTAGTGGTCTGTGTTGTCTTAGGTGTTCTTGACATGAACAAACGTCTATTTGAAGAATTTCAAGAAAAACTAAAAAAGCAAATAAACAATGCTAAATGGATAAGGTCCTCCCCCACACTTAATTACATAGTCCTTTATGTAACAAAAGTAGGTGAAATGATCGAAAATTAAAAACTAAATGCATATACAAGAAAATAAGAAAACTACCTAGTGAGTTGCCTCCCACTCAACGCTTTGCTTTAAGTCATTTAGCTTGACTTGGATAGATCAAGACAACTTGTAGTCCTTTTCTAGCTTGATCATGTCTTAAAGCCTCTCAATGATCTTGAGGTTCAAAGCATTTTGAGCTTCAAGGTTCCCAATCTTTTCAATCATGCATTGATTCCAACCGTCTTGGATTTCCAACCTCCATCATATGTCACCATAATTATCCTTAACTTCTTCTTCAAGTTCATAGAGCCTATCTCCGTTTGCTTGGTGATTCAAGATGTTCTGGTCTTGCTCGTCTAGTACGTTCTTCAATGTTTCATTGAACTTCCTGATAGTTGCACTCGCACCGTGATCGTCGCTCGAGTCATCCTTCACTACGCGTGATTCATCTTCATTGTCGACCTATGGTATGCATGGTACGTAGTCATCAACTTCTCCCAATTCTATCGTGTTGGCCTTCACCAGCCATAAATCACGTTTGATGGTGTGTAGACGACCTTTTCTTCCACATTCTTCAAGAGTAGTTCGCTACTTTTAAAATTCATCTATGCTCTAGCTGAGCGTAAGATGGTCTTTTGATTGATGAGCTTCCCTGGGTATGTATAGAACATAGAAGTTGTAGGTAGCACACAATTTATGATTTTTACCTTTACATTATATACATACCACATGATTTCTTAGTCGAGGTGTCTGCCATGGTTATCTTCATGTGGGTAAGGTCGGCTATCTCAAGTCCTAGGATGTCACATGCGTCCCTTGAAATCATGTTGATACATGACCCTGTATCACACAAAACATTGTGCATGCTCCACCCATGAATGTTGATAGAGAGTAAGAACCTACCTGAGTCGGTTTTTTGAGGAACTTCCCTAAGCCAAATGTAAGGAGTTGTCATGGCTTCTAGGTAGAGGTCCCTTATCTCTTTCCTTGTATGTACGGATCTGGTGAAGTATTTCCTGAGGTTGTGGCGACTCCAAGCCTCTTCAAAGGGTAAGCCTTGAGGAATCTCTCTCACCCTGAGTCGGAACTCATGCAAGTTATGTTCGTTGATGGTCGTTGATGGTCGTTGATAATAAGATATTTCTCTACCCCTACACACTATATTGTCTAGAAGAATAGAGTAAAGAAATAGGTACTGAATGGATTGATGGTGGGTTTAAATGTCGAACGAAATCGGGAGGTACTAGATCAATAAATCATTGAATGCATCAAGGTATATACAGATGGATAATTTCATGTCACTAGAAATGATCCTAAAATGGCTAACAAAACAATGTCGATTGTAGTAAAATAACTGAAATGAAACAATTAATAAGACGATAATAAAAGATAAGCTGATGAATAGGCAAACAATTTCCGATGACTTTAAATTAGAGATGCTCAATTTCACAAAGAGCTAATCTTAGATCTAGGGATTTCGAATGTAGATTAATCAACTCTCCTGGAAAAAATTCATATCCTAACATGCAACCTAACACAATCTATTCGCTAAGCACATTGTTAAGAAGCAATAAACACAATCTCATACAACCATCAACTGATCCTAACACAATCTCTTGGGAAGGCTTTAAATGACAACATATTATAACGATATGATCTTATTATCTCTGAAATACATGTTACATGGATATTTATACACTGTACAGAGAGGTAGACACTAGGTATTATACAATGACATACAAGTCATTTCCTTATATACTAATATACCCCCTCAAGATGGAGGAATCTTGATGATTCCAATCTTGTTACATAGTTTACTGAAGTGTTGGCGTGACAGCGGTTTGGTCAAAGCGTCGGCCAACTGATCCTTGGTAGAGATATGTGCAACACGGAAAAGACCGGCTTGGATGTGATCAAGAATGAAGTGATAATCAAGAGCGATCTGTTTCATTCGTGAATAAAACACCGTATTCACACACAGATATGTCGCTCCGACATTGTCACAATAAAGTAACCGGTTTTTGTGGGAGACAAATACCAAGTTCGGTGAGCAACGAGGTTAGCCAACAAAGTTACGAAGTAGCATTTGCTACAACCCTATACTCAGCCTCGGTGGAAGAGCGGGCAACATCTTTTTGTTTCCGTGATGACCAAGAGAAAATGTTACCACCAAGATATGTGACATACGCATTCGTCGAGACAAAGTCATAACCATCCCCCGCCCAGTCCGCATCAGAGTATGCGTGTAAAGACAAAGGACCAGCAGAACAAAGGTAAATCCCATGAGAAGACGTGCCTGTAAGACACGTTTCACGGCTTGCCAGTGTATATTCGTAGGAGCATGCATATACTGGCTGAGTTTGTTCACTGCATATGCTATATCAGGGCGAGTAAAGCCAAGATACTGCAGACTCCCAACTACCCGACGATACTCAGTGGCATCGGAGAGACGATTTCCGCCGTGAAGAGTGAGCTTTGGTGTTGTGGCGAGCGGTGTAGCGACATGTTTGGCTGTGGTCATTTTTTGTCTTCTCCAATAAATCAATGATGTATTTGCATTGCATAAGGTGAATCCC
Source organism: Biscutella auriculata (assembly GCA_900406285.1). Taxonomy (NCBI): domain Eukaryota; kingdom Viridiplantae; phylum Streptophyta; class Magnoliopsida; order Brassicales; family Brassicaceae; genus Biscutella; species Biscutella auriculata. Next base: position 6,199 of record OVAO01000017.1, read on the forward strand.
ATAACGAGTACGTGTGACCTCCACACCCAGAAAGTAGCGCAAGTCACCTAGGTCTTTGTTTGAAAACGGATGAGCAAGAGAAGCAATGACACTATTGATGAGAGCATCACTCGTACCAGTCACAATAATATCGTCAACGTAGACGAGTACGTAAATGAGTTCCTTGCCTTAACTGAGCACAAACAAGGAGGTGTCTGCAACATATTTTTTGAAACCAGCCTGAACAAGATAGGATTTGAGTTCCATGTACCAAGCGCGAGGAGCTTGTTTGATCCCATATATAGCTTTACGTAGTCTGCAGACATGATGCGGTCGATCAGCATCAACAAATCCTTGGGGCTGCGACATATAGACCTCCTCTGTGAGTGTGCTCTGCAAAAACGCGTTATTAACATCTAATTGGCGGATCCCCCACGCACGGGTTGTCGAAATGCCAAGTACAATTCGAACAGTGGCCATCTTGATCACCAAACTAAACGAGTCAGCGTAATCAATTCCAGGTTGTTGATTGAAACCTAGCGCCACTAGCCTCGCTTTATACCTGCCAAGAAAGCCATAAGAGAGATACTTAAGCGTGAAAATCCATTTATAGTCAACAATGTTGTAATGTTGCTGAAACGGAACAAGCTCCCAAGTGTCATTCCGAAGTTGGGAGTTAAACTCCTCCGCCATCGCACTACGCCAATTTGAGTCTTTTAAAGCCTGTCTCACACTGGTTGGGATTAAGGTGGGGGATGGAATTCGTTGGGTAGAGAAGGTGAGCTTTTTAAGTGGTTTAACGATGTTGTTTTTGCCCATGGTTCTCATGTTATGGGTGTTTTGTGTATCGACATGAGGGTTTTGTGGTGGAGAAGGACGTTGAGGAGGCACAAGTGGTGGAGAAGGGGAAGGTATAAGTGCCGGTACAGAGGAGGAGGTCGAGAGGGAGGGCGAGACTGGATGGTTCAGGACTAGTTTTGGGACCTGCTCTACCTGTGCTGCCAACGATGAGAACTCCACCGGTTGTGAGTCAGTGTGAGGGACCGAGTCTGGGAGTCCCACTTGCGGTATAGAAGAGACCAAAGACGTGAGCAGCGGTATATGAGTGGTCGTTGAAGATGGTGTCGCAGTGTTCCTTGATGTGCAAGTCTGAGCCCGGTTTTTAAATGGGAAGCAAGTTTCATCGAGTTGAACATGCCTTGACTTGTATAAGCGTCTTGTCTTCGGCTCCAAACAAAGATATGCGCTTTGGGTAAGGGAATAACCGACAAACACACATGGAGCATATCGATCTTCAAGTTTGTGCTTGGCGTATGGGCGAAGCCAAGGGAAGCAAATGCACCCAAACACACGAAGTTTGTGATAGTTCGGTGTCGTCCCGAACAGCTTGAAGAACGGTGATTGGAGAGACAAGACAGGAGTCGGAAGCCGATTAATGAGATATACGGCAGTTGCAAACGCATAAGGCCATAATGTCTTCGGGACAATCGCATGATTGAGTAAGGTCAACCCCTTCTCAACAATATGTCTATGCTTTCTTTCGGACAAACCGTTGTGTTGTGGTGTGTGAGGTGGGGAGGTCAAATGAGAGATGCCATGATGTGTAAGAAAGGAACGAAGGGCTAAAAACTCACCACCGTTGTCGGAATAAAGAGTCCTGATACGATGTTGAAAACGATTTTTGACTAAAGCTTTGAAAGCAACAAATGTATCTTTGACTTGGCATTTTGTTTTAGAGGATAAAACCATGTATACCGGGTGAAATGATCAACAATAATAAGGTAGTATTTGAAGTTATCAACATAAAGGATTGGAGAAGTCCAAACATCTGTGAAAATAATCTCAAGGGGACGAGAATAGGTAATGGTTGAATCATAAAATGGTAAGCGATGGCTTTTATTTAGGAGGCAATCATGACAAGATAAATGTTTGTGTGAAGAATCAGAAACTGGAAGCAAAGAACGAGACACAACGGTTTGTAAAATTGCATGAGACGGGTGACCCAAACGATCATGCCAAGCGGAGAAACTGGTTTTTGGACTCGCGACACAGACAAAGCATCTCTCGGCGTAACGGGCCACTCATACAGTTCGTCTCTAGTCTTTCCTTGGAGCAAGGGAACCCCCGTGCTGAGGTCCTTCGCCTGAAACGAAGCCAGATAAAATTCAACAAACACGTTATTAGCATTGCAGAGCCGGTACACAAAAACTAAGTTTTTATGAATGTTAAGAACACAAAGAACATCATTTAAGACTAAAGGAGAGGAGGGGGATGGTAGAAAAGTGGAACCAGTGTGAGATATGGCTAGACCCGATCCGTCTCCATGAGCACCTCATCACTGTCGTAGTATAAATGGTGAAGTTGGAGATTTGCAAGATCCGAAGTGATGTGATGCGTAGCACCATTATCTAGGATCCAGTTGCCATTATTTGCAAATTGTGCACCAACAGCTAAGTTGGCTCGTGGCTGCCAAGGAGGAAACTGAGTCGGCGGTGGTGAGACATGATGCGCTGGTGAATGGCCTAAGGAGTGAGGGTATTGTTTGGCAGTGTGCCCTTGAGTGTCACGGATTTGACACCAACCAAGGTAAGGTCACGGTTTGCGATAATCTCCTCGAGAATTGTTGTTCTGCCCCTGCGAAGAACCACTGTTGGGGTTGGTGTTGTACATGTTGCGGCCGTACCCCTTGTTGGTGTTGTGTTGTTCTTTTGAGCATTGTTGTTGTGTTGACCCCGATAGTTTGCAACATTCGCCGTAACAGGGGCTGCTTCAAAATTTGCCGGTGTAAGAATCTTAGCTTCGTGGTTTAGAAGTTTTTAATGGACTTCTGTCATAGATGGTGAGGCATCACGACCTTCAATTTGATCGACAACCGACTTGTATTCCTCCGGTAATCCACCAAGTACAAATCCAGTTGATCTTCATGCTCAATTTCCGCACCCAAGAGAGCAAGTTGATCGAATCTAGTACTAAAACCTTGAAGGTATTCATCGATGGTTTTAGTACCTTTCTCCCACTGTTTCAATTGCTTGATGTGTCCCCGACTAGGTTTAGCATAGGTAGATGCCATAATTTTCCAGATTTGCGCCGATGTGGTTGCACGAGAGAGGAGTGGTTGAATCGATTGATTTATGGCACCAAGGAGTGCACTGGAGATGAGTCAGTCTTGGCGTTTCCAAAGCATATACGCCGGGTTTTCCGTCTGGACATCATTCACCAATGTCGTCGGCGATGGAACAGTCTGAGTCTCATCAAGATGCTTGACAAGATCATAACCATCAAGGAGAGCATGCACTTGGAGACTCCACATGAGATAATTTGTGGAGGTGAGTTTTGCCACATTAGTGTCATTGACGTTATGAAGAGATTGATTGTTTGCGACAATGGTGCCGCTGATAGCAGGAGAGGTGTTTGAGCTTGACATGATGAAGCTTGAAGCTTGAGGAAGAAGGAAAAAAATTTGACGGCTGACGAGAAAATTAGGTAATCAGAGGCTCTGATACCATATATGATCTTATTATCTCTGAAATACATGTTACAAGGATATTTATATATTGTACAGAGAGGTAGACACTAGGTATTATACAATGACATACAAGTCCTTTCCTTATATAGTAATACATATTAGATTAGTAAAAAAATCTATCAATACCTCTCGAGTAAATAGGCTTCCTAAGATCTAAATAAGGATGACCAACCCTAATCTAGCATTAAGAACATCTAATAGAAGAAGATAATGATGACTTCAACCCTAAGCATCACTAATCATGCCCAAATCACCATAATCTAACCTAACCATCTACTTATAAGGAAACTACTCACTAATCATACTCACAAAAAAAAAACCCATGATGGATCTATGCTTAAGTATGATAGAAAACAAAGAAGAGATTAGAAAAAAATGTATTAAAAACTTCAAGATCCAATTTTTTCTCAAAAATAGCAAGATATACCAAAAGTAGAATGAAAACAAGGAGGCATAATCCTCTTTAGGTTTATGTCAAAACATATATATATATATATATATAGGTCTTCAAAAATGAGAGAAAAGAGCATGGTCAACTCATTAAAACACAGGTCGACTCTGGTTCTAGACTGGATCGATCATAGCAGGCCAATGCTGGTGGCTGATCCTGCTTAAAATCTTCTCTTCGTGAGCTGGTATCGGTCACCCATGGTCGATACTGGTGACCGATATGGCTTTATCTTCTGGTTCGTGGAGTGCATCGGTCACCCAAGACCAATGTTGGTGACCGATACAACCTTGTTCTTCTTTCTTCTCCTGCAACGATCTCCCTTGGCTGATTCTCATAGTCGATGTGCTCTCTTTCAAGCGCATCGACCCTGCTTGGCTGATGCACAAGTCCAATGTGTTGGGTGTTGCTTCCATATGGTTCAATTTCATCCCAATTCTTGGTTAAGTCTTCTCCAATCACCTGAAATGGAAAATATGCACAAATACAATCCTAGAGGACCTAAATATTATCCTAACTATATAGAAATGATGCTAAAATGATGGAATAAAACGACTAAGAATCACACCCATCATTCGTCCTTCTCGAGCTTGGGTACGTGTGGTACTAGTCGGGTGGTTTACATGAAAATATTCAGGGAGCCCTCTCTGGTGGCTTATGTCTTTGGACTTCACTTCTCTCCATGTACTCATACTTGGCATCAACTCTTTCATCATGGTTGTACTCAGGAGCTTTCATGGATGCTTCTCCTTCACGACTAGATTGGTACTTGCTCGAGCTACTCCCCACGATTGTCTCAGTCACGTTGTTATATGCACGAGGGTTCTCTTCTAGTTTTCTTGGAAGTGTTCCAGCTTGTCTCTTGACAACATCCACAGTTTGAGCTAGTCGAGTATCCATCTTCTTCATGTGAGAGGCCAATGACTCGTACTTCCCATTCAAGTTAGCATAGACTCCATCAATCTTGGCATGAAGGTCCTTAGCGTGTTGATTTTATGAATCCATGAGTTGATGCATCAGGATCTCAAGGTCATCATAATTGGAAGAGCTTCATTGTTGACCAGAGTGTCCTTGGAAGTTCGGCTTGTTGGCCGTGAAGGCTAGCTTGCTCTGGTAGTAGTATTGCCATCTTGGCATGAATCCTTGAGCATTTTGCTTGTTCATGTACTGATCTCCTTGGCCTTGATGATAAACCTGGTCACCTAGATTTTCAACATTAGGATTCTTATATTATAGAGGGTTGAAGTTACACTTAAAGTTGTTGACGAACCCTCGATTGTAGTTGTTTTGGACTTGGATGTAGTTGACCTCTTCTTCTTCATCATCCACTAGTGCATCGCCTACAAACTCATCTCTCCTTGGTATCTCTTTGACTTTATCACAAAATTGCACCAATTTAGACCCTCTTGAAAGTTGGCTTTGAAGTTGGTCTATCTGGGAGTTGAGTTCTTGGATCTTCTTAGTCTCAACATGAGAGCTAGTTCCTCTGATGTTTCAGTCATACTCGGAAGTGTGGTTGCGTCTGCTAGCCCCAAGGTTCTCAATCAGAGCATAAACATCTTCAATTAACTTGGTCATGAAGTTACCATTGTTAGGCAGATTGGCGCGTGTAAAACCATGGTGTGGACAATCCCTTAAATACTCTTTGAATTGTTCCCAATACTCAAATAATGACTCAACCGATCCTTGGTGAAAACTCATGATATTGTTCTTGAGAAGGTTAGATCTAGCATTTATATAGAAATTTCCTAGAAACGCCTCGACCGATGTGATCATTATGTTATAATCCGGATTCTAACCCAACATATTACATATGTATAAATTGTTGACATAAATATACATATTGATTTTTTCATCTAATTATAATTGTAAGAGATGATGTTTTGTAAAACATTACTTAAATTTTTAGAAATTATTAGTTAAAAAAATTAAAGAATGATTTAAAAAGATTTAGGAGACATAGTATAAGATTTAATAATAATAATAATAAAAATTCATATGGAAATTTTTATTCAAGCGATCTAATATTTCATACATGAAATATTTTAAAAGTATTAGAGCCTTGTACATATGTGTATTTTTCTTTTGATTATAATGGTTTGTTCTCTTATGGCGATTAATTTACAACCTAATCAATTTTTTCATATCTTTAATCTTATCAAGATTGTGGGTTTGTTTGGATGTTTCTCTTCAACTTGTCTCTAAGATCTGGCGTTCCTTCTTTCGACAAAGGTGGTTTCTATGTTTCTTTGCTGTCTCAGTTAAACTACACCATCAGAGATTTCAATCTACTGCACCATCGGAGATTTCAATCTACTGCTGATTTCAAAAGGTGTTTTGTTGACGATTCGAAATGTTGGTATTGTCTTTTGACCTTCGAAACTCTGTTCATCGAAGCAGTCTAACGAGGATCTTAAAGCTTTTCTGATAATTCTATGTTGTTGCAGGAAGAGGTTTATATGTAATCGTTCTTTGTTGTTGTGGGAAGAGGTTTATTTTTATTCGTGTGTTGTTCTTATCTCAGATCCTTGTTTTTCAGGTTTTAGATTGGATTTCTAAGACTTTGCTTTAAATTTTAGGGTTTAATTCAGGGAAAAAGACTATCAACTTAGCTTTAATATTGGGTTGTTTTAATGTGTTTCTTCGTGGTTTCCTTGTTTGGAATCTAATTTTTGGGGAGATATATGTTTGTTCTCCTCCAACATTTACTTTGTATCTTTGACTTTATTATTGATTCTGTTAGGAAGTGAACACGTTACTTTATTATATAGACATATTCCGCAAGAACAAACTAAAATTAATTAGAGAGAAAAAAAAAACAAATAAATGGGCTTTTACTCTTTTGTTTGCTGGATTGAAAATTTGGCAGTTTGGTGATGTTTTGAGACATAAAAAGGTTTGATTTTAACTAACAGATGAGATTTACATTTCCACAAAACTAAAGATCCGAACCACTCAGGAACATATATGAATAATATGATATTCACAGGGAAAAATGTGCCAAGAAAGTTGTTAACAAGAAAGATACAGCTCTTTGTACCCTTCAAGGCTAGTCTGGATTTACCTGAAGATTTCATCCTTCTTAAATAATGGAGAAGCAATGAGACATCGTTAGACAAATCAGACCTCTGAGCTTCTTTTCTCTCATACCTCATTCTTGGTTATTCTATCTTGAACACTCTCAAAGTATCAAACGATTGTATCTGTAATAAAGCAAAACCAATTCCATGTGAGATCTTTAAATTCATAACCACATAAGCAAAATATTCAGTTTTACTCGTTCATTTTGTATGTGCAACACAAAGAAATGGATGGTTAAGGCAATGAAATAACATTATTGATGGTGAAAAGTGTTCACAAGTATACTGATGAAGTAAGTCCAACCTCTTCAGCCATCTAAAAGGTCACTTAGGCATAATTTATCTTATATTTTTTCAGCTTGAACAAAATCCATTTTCCACAGACAAAATTGAGCAAGGTTATAAATAGAACTACCTCTAGTGGTTATGCCTGAGAGTCTTGTTGAATTAAGTTATGTCTTCCAGTGAAACAGTTTGATCAAAGATGCTTATTGACATATCCAACTGCGTCCACTAATCTTTCTAATGCCATTCTCCTTCATTTTATCCCTAAGATGAGCAACATCCACCCACCTGTCTAAAGCTGCATATATATTTGACAGAAGCACATAGCTACCTGCACTTTGCGGTTCAAGCTCAAAGAGTCGCCTAGCAACTACTTCTGCAATCTCAGTATTCCCATGTACACTGCAACCACCCAAAAGCGAACCCCAGGCACTAGCATCAGGTTCCACAGGCATGGATTTCATAAGCTCATAGGCCTCTTTAAGTTTACCAGATTGGCTAAGAAGACTCACAATGCAGGAATAATGATCAGAAGAGGCCACAATGGCATACTCCTTTTGCATTAACTCGAAATACCTTAAGCCATCCTCTACAAGCTTGGCCTGGCCACAGACTTTCAATATTACTGTGAAGGCAACTTTATCAGGAACAATACCTTCATCTACCATTTTCTCAAACAGTCGAACCGCTTCACCTCCACATCCATGAATAGCCAATCCTTCCATCATTGAACAATATGAAACAAGATCTCGCTGAGGCATCTCTTCAAACAATTTGCCTGCTCTGTCCATGTGGCCACACTTAGCATTCATGTCTATCAAAGCAGGTATAACATAATGACTAGAAAACCTGTTCCTGCTTTGGTGTAGATAAGAATCCACCTTTTCACATAATTCAAAATTGCCCATCTGAGAACAAGCTGACATTAAAGCCACCATAATAAACTCATCAGGTTTGACATTCTTCTCACACATTTCATGAAAAATCTTTATAGCCTCATTTGGCTTGCCATTCTGAGCATAACCCGATATTAAAGCTGACCATGCCCTAGCATCAACATCCTTTGCTTGCTCAAACAAACATTGTGCGGAACCCATATCCCCACCTTTAGCATAACCATCAATCATGGAAGTATAAGAAATGATGTCTTTCTTAGGCATTTCATCAAACAATATCCTAGCATTGACCAAATCACCAGACTTAACCAAACCATCGATCAAAGCATTCCAAGATCCCAGGTTCCGCTCAGGCATAAGATCAAACATTTTCTTCGCTTGCTCTAACTCCCCAGATTTAACATACGCTACCATCAAAGATGTCCAAGAAACCGCATTTCTCACAGGCATTTCACCAAACACCTTACGAGCACTCACAGAATCATTGCATTTACCATAGAAATCAACAAAACTTGTAGCCACGAAAACGTCATTATCAAACCTAAGTCGCAGAACTAACCCATGAACCATTGAACCAACACGAACCTGTCCTATGTTAGAACAAACTTTCATAACCAAAGGGAAAGTATACGCATCAGGTCGAGCCAAGCTATCTCTCATCAAACGAACAAGAAGCGAAACAGTCTCAAAGAAGAGGGAACTATTTGAATATCCTCTGATGAAGTGATTCCATAGAAAAGTGCGAGGATGAGGAACACGCTCAAAAACAGAGGAAGAGTAAGAGAGAGAGGAAGCAGAAGACGATGTGATGAAAATGGAGACGAGGTTCTGGTCTTGCTCAAGACCTTTGCGTATGATTCTGGCATGGATTTGATTAAGCTGTATCTCAGATTTGCAGAGTTTCAAGAGGGTTTCGATTGACGGCAAGGAAGAAAGAAACGATCTTTGGATCATCCGGTGGATTCTACTCCGAGGAAAATGTATCACGAATATGTTCTTGTCATCACAAGACCTTATGTGGATTCTACAGAGAAACTGTGGGATTTTGTTAAAGTTGAATCCTTTTGAGGAAAGGGTTTTAGGGTTTATTAAAATAAAACTTAAAATTATTTAAAAAATTATATACTCAATGTCGTTTATACAGAGAACTTCATAAACACGCATTTTCGAAGTTGAAACCAAATTATGACACAACAAAAAGTAGAGAGCTATTTGAACAAGTGAATGTTGGAAACTAAATCTTGGTCATCTCTCCACCATTGATGTATCCCATGAGCTGCTTTATAATCTTCGGAACTGGTTCTGTTTACTATTAGCTTTGCAGATGGAATCACATGAACAGGTTCTTCTACTTCTACTGCATTCCTCACTCCCATAGCATCCATCACCAAACCTCCCAAGGAATGTTGCATCGCCATACGCTCCACTATTCCAGCTCCATACCCGATCTGTTCCATTGTTCCCCGGTGCTCGAAGAACCCGATGTACTCCGAACATAGATGGTCTCCAGGGTTTACATGTATGTCAGGAAGCCAAGAAGATAGCGCCTTTAGCGTATCTTCGGACAAGTTTTGTAGTTGCAGTTGTTGTTGCTGCTGCTGCGGCTGTTGGATTTGTTTGAGGGTTCTGGAGAAAGCAAGCCCTGCGGTGATAATGCTCCCCGCCATTCTAATCCCACTCCTAACCCGTTCATTGGCTATCCTTTCGATTGGAGGAGACACAAAAGGTGGGTTGAACAACAACGACTTGATGTAAACTCCAGTCTTTGCCAATGTTTTACCAGCGAGTAGAGCCATTGCTGCACCCATAGAATGTCCTGTTAGCCAAAGGTTTGTAGCGCCAACAGAAGTAGCCATGCTTCTCACGGCTTGCATAGCAATGTCAAAACGAGATGTTCGATGGAGGCCGTTTCTGATAATGTGGATGTCCAACTCGAGGTCACGGGATATGGAGTCTGGTTTAGTCAATGTCCCTCTAAAGGCTATGACATAACGTGGAACTAGAGAGTCAGTAGTGTCTTCTGGTGGTTGTGGCGGGCTGAATTCGTAAATGCCGCCAAAGATGGAGAAATCAGCATCGTCTATGAGGTTTCGGATCAGTCTGAAGTTGAAAAACTCCCACCATGGAGATGCAAGAGCTTCAGATCCTTCACGTTTAAGCTGACGGTCACGCTCTACTATGTAAATTCCTTGAACTAGACAAGCTGCTACACAACGCTGGTGATTTTCATTTTTCCTGAATAAACAACAATAAAGACAAACCTCTCTAATAACCATTTTGATAAAGTCATGATCAACCGAAATGCTCTTATTCATTGACTTTCAACAGCATAAAATTGGAGCATATCCCAATGAGATAATAAGACAATGTATTGTGACAAGAAACAAAACATACCAATCTAGATTTGTGAGGTGTGAGGGTCCACAGAGACTAAAGTCTTCTCTGTCAGAAGCCATTTGTTGCTCAAATCTTGTTTTGTTTTCTAGCTTGATCTGCAACTTAATACAATTAAGAGACACAGAAACTGAATTCAAGATCTTAACTTTCGAATATGAATTGATGATCGATCAAAACAATCAAAACATTCAAGATCTAGCAAATAATTTCAAGAAAAGTTTTGATGGGACAGGACACAAATAAGTTTTAATGGGATGAGTCAAACGTATTAGATTTGTATAAGAATCGAAGCTTTGGGAAATTGCGACATTAGGGAATACTTACTTACTGTCAATCTTCGATTCGATTTGGAAGAGATCACCAATTCACCCGAAAAGAAGTTAAGTTGCAGAGGGAAATGAGATTTGAAAGGAATCAAAGATTTGAGTTGAAACAAGCAATGTTGTAGGACAAAATTCTGTTGGATGGTAAAGCTACACGACGCCGTATTTGTCTCCATCAAATGGCGTTTCACTTAATTGCGTCTTTCTTTGCTTTTGTGTAAACTCAAATTTTCCAAGTTATGGGCCTTACGTAGGGCCTAATATTTTTTGTTTTTTTTTTATTTGTTTTAAAATGATCTCGTTCTCCTCTTCTAAAATTCGAGATTTTTTAAACTATTAGTTAATTTTAAATGTAAAATTCAATTAAAAAGTTAGTGATTTCGAAAAATTTAATCTAATTCTCGTGTTATTAATTTTTTTATTTTATATGATATTTTAAAAAATATTTTTATTATATTTAAACATACTAAATACACCACAAAAATTTATAATGAACTATTTAACTAGGCAAATATTTAGTTATAATAATATATCACGATTACAAAAAATAATTCCTAAAAGAATATTCTCTCTTATTTAGTTTTTAAGATTTAATAATTTAATAATATTATTTTTATACAATAATATAACACATATTTTTAAAAATCTATTACTAAAATTTTTTTATGATACTATTTGTGATTTACTTTTTGGATTTAATAATTTTTAAACATTATTCCTAAAGTAATATTATTTGTTATTTACTTTTTTAGGTTTAATAATTTTATGATATTATTTCTCTATAATAATATATCACAATTTCTTGTTAAAATTATCTTGTTTTCAATATTTTTTTAATTTTGAATAAATATTTAGTAATTTTAAAGACATATAAGGATTATACATTTAATAAATTTTAGTGCATCACAAAATTGACTTTTAATTTTTCAAGATTTAAAGTTGATCTCTAGATCATAGGCCATAAGTTGTAAACCACAATCACTATTACAACTAATAATCAAGTAAATACTTACAAAATAATATGTTTTAAACTGTCTAAAATACCACGACCACATGTTAGCGACCAAAATATTTCAACCACTCTATATCTACCATAAAAAGATCACAAAATAAAAGTAGATTGTCCATAATATATTGGTCATACATCATGAACCACACAATGTCACTATTGCAATTTATAAATCACGTAAACGCTGAAAAAGAAATTACACTTTAGACTATTCAAAATAGATCAACCACACGACAACAACCATGATACTTCCACCACCATATACCAATAAAGATTGATGAGATATTGCACATACTTTGTGGTTAGCAGAATGTCTTCATAATCATTGTAAATGGATCCTCGTTTACATTCAATGACGCTGAATGAGAGAAAATTATTATTAACCATCAAAACTTGACTAACGTACATCAACCACAAACATCTACGATTATAACAAACATTGTACCATATACATTAATCACACTATACCAAACACACTAACAATAAAATCTTCATAGATGTCCATAAACATATTGTCTTCAGAATTCATCATCAACTACATAATGTGATCTCTCATACATATGGGTTTCCAATGATCTATATCAAATAATCTAATGACATTTGGTAGTCACTTCTTCCCTTGTTACATAGGAAAAAATCACAATAACTTAGTCATGTCCAAAAACACGAATCATTGCCACACTAATTCAATGGTAAAAAAATGGTTTTTATCACACGACATTGTCCACAAAACAAAATCCCTTTATCATGGAACTAAAAGCACTATAGTAATTCAAGTATCCGCAAAACAGTTAGCCAAACACTGTCCACAAATATCCACCGAACTAAATTGTAAGCCTAAACGTATCGACACTGTACATCGAACATTATCTACCGAACATTATCCACATAATACTGTCCACTAAACTAAATCATAAACCTAAGCGTATGAACATTGTCCATCGAAAAGTGTCCACCTAATATTGTCCACATACCACTATCTATCTACTAACCGGTTGATAAAACATACATGTTCTACAACATTTAAATATTTTAAAATGCCTAATTTTAGGTAAATTAATGTATGCAAGACAAAAAATCGAAGTAGTTAAACCCATAAGTAAGAAAAAAAATAATTAACTTATTCTCTCCAAGTATGATCACCCTCAATTGGTGGTCATCTGGAACTTCAATAAATGACAAACCTTCAAAATTTATCTATTAACCACTGCTTATCGAATAGTGTCCATCGAACAATGTCCAACGAACACTGTTCACTGAATATTATTCATCGAATACTGTCCGTCGAATATTATCCATCAAACACTCTCCACTGAATATTTTGTACAATTTCTTCATCCCTAAATGTAATATGAACCATTTTGGTGCATGAACCCTAAAGAAATTGCAATGTGAAAACCGAAATCGAAAAACCCAAAAACCTTGGTGAAATCAAAATAAAAACCACACCAACAACACACACCACATTAAATAGAGAAATCCCGTCAACACACAATACACAATACATTTTGCTAATAAAAATGATTTTTTTTACTAGAATGGCATAGAAAAGTGTTAATATGACTAGAATAACATACATCTTTCATAAATTACTAGAAGATGTTTTCTACCCTAGTAAATTATGATAAACACCCTTACCATTTTTTACAGTTTTAGATCCACGTCACTAAATCTATTCGACGTCAGCTTTTTACAGTTTACATATAAACACGAACTCTTCTTACACTTATAATTACTCCTGAGTAAAAAAATAAAAACCGTTTAGTGACTCTTGGTTTTCACCCCGTCGTCTTCTCGAAATCGTTATTGCCCTCGTCGTCCTTTCCAAAATCGTCTTCACTTCTCCAAAATCGTCTTCGTTGATATCGTATTCGCCCTCGTTGTATTCTCCGGTATGTTGTGATTGAGTTTGATATATGTTACGACTGAGTTTAATTTATGTTAAGATTGAGTTTGATTTCTGTTACACTGAGTTTGCTTTCTGGTGCAACTGAGTTTGATTCTTTTGCGGTTGAGTTTGATTTTCTTGCGACTGAGTTTGTATAATATTGTGGCTGAGTTATATATTATGATGTGAATGAGTTAGTTTCTATATATTATGAAGTGGTTGGGTTATATATTATGTTGTGGCTGAGTTAGTTTCTATATATTATGATGTGGTTGGTTATATATTATGTTGTGGCTGAGTTAGTTTCTATATATTATGATGTGGTTGGGTTATATATTATGTTGTGGCTGAGTTTGATTAATATTGTGGTTGTGTTATATATTATGTTGTGGCTGAGTTAGTTTCTATATATTTTGATGTGGCTGAGTTATATATTATGTTGTAGCTAAGTTTGATTTATACCGGGGTTAGATTATCTACTATGTTATGACTGAGTTAGTTTTCCATTGCGGCTGGATTAGTTGTTTATTCGACTGATTTATATTTGTCTTTTTATGATCAGACGGATGCCTCCGTTGTCTCTGAATATCAAGCACGAGATTAGCCTCGAAGACTTTACGCTGAAGGGGCTTCTAAACTTGAAAAGAAAGCGCTTAATCACATTTTCCATATGGGAGAATTCTCTATTGTAGAGAAGCACTAGGTAGTGATGTTTGGCAAGACCTGAAGCAGTTTCCTAGAGTATCATGTATGATCAACTTATCAGGTTTGGATTAAACGAATTTGCTGAGATAACTAGGTTAAACACAAACCCACTACCAACATAAAGTTTTGAACCCAAGCAATACAAAGCTTTCTGGGATGATTTGAATGTGCCGCATGGGATGTGACCCAAGTTAAGTGAACTAAGGTCCGCATTAGGTGTCTGTCGGGCATGGAGTTATGAAAAGCGCAAATGGTTGGGGCTGTTAGTTATGCAAGCCATATGTCTTTATGCTCTGCATCATAATTGTACGATACACTTTGAAAGTGCAAAAAGAGTATTCGATGATGAAACTATGATGACATATCCATGGGGTCGTTCTGCATTTGAAGTTCTTGTTCAATCTATCAAGTTGTTGAGTCCTCAAGGTAAAACATACTTCATTAGTGGTATGAAGGACGTGTTATTGGTTTGGACGTATGAATCTGTCACTTGCTTCAGAGAGCCTTTTGGTAGAGTGACAAGTGACGACGAGATTCCGCTTTTACTATGGGGTGGAAACCATACACGTGCAAGTTTTGATTATGTCATCTCTGACGATCAGAGTTCATGGCCAGGTAATGTGTCTGACTGAGTTGTTTTTATTTACTTGGTGGATGTGTTATGCTGAGACGTTTTGTATTCCTATTTGATGGCTGAGTTATTCAATTTTTATTTTCTTCGTGGCTGATTTATTAGTTATTGGTAGCTTATTTGATGGCTGAGTTATCCAATTTTTATTTACTATGCGTCTGAGTTATTAGTCATTGATAACTTTTTTTATTTTCTTCATGGCTTAGTTGTTAGCTATTGATAGCTTATTTGACGGCTCAATTATCCAGTTTTTATTTACTTTGTGGATGAGTTATTAGCCATTGATAGCTTTTTATTTTCTTTGTGGCTGAGTTATTAGTTATTGATAGCTTATTTGACGACTGAGTTATCCAGTTTTTATTTACTTTGTGGCTGAGTTATTAGTTATTGATAACTTTTTTTATTTTCTTCGTGGCTGAGTTATTAGTTAGATAGTTTATATTTACTCTTTGATGGCTTAGTTTGTTTTAATTTGAAGGTTGAGTTATGAATTACTTTGTGCAGGTGCACGCGATGAATATTGTCATGAAGGAGTCTTTACAAGAGTTGTTTTTGCAGTGACCAGATAAAGAAGATGACCCACAACTTCTAAACTTGATAACAGACATACACGCAGGCCGCTCTGTTAGAGGTTTTATGGGATGTGTAGAGCAATGAACAAGAAAAGAACGAAGGTTGGAGTATGGGCTGAGGCTGAGCTACCAACAAAGAAGCAGAAGAGAGATAAGAAATAGAAGCAAGCTGTTGATGTAGAGATGGAGGCGGAAAGTAGGGATGCTCTGAAGAGAATAGTTACTTGTCTGGATAAAATTTCCAGAAGATTAGATAACTATAATGGTAGATTTGAGATGTTTGAGAAAACATTTCTAATATGGAGAAGAACATTGGTCAAGTAGCCATAGATGCAGTCGATTGGCGTTTGAAAGAACTGAGGATATTCCCCTCGTCGCAGCAAAATCCACTGCAACTGTCTGTTAATAGTCCACTCGCAGCTAGGACCTCTGTCAAAGGTTCAGGGGATAAACATAATCAAGATAATGAACTTGGTAAGGAAAATGCTGAAGGTTTAAGGGCTAAACTCGATGAGGTGAAGAAGGTTTGAATCAGGAGTATGTTAATCTCGATTCGACTACTCAACCTGATTTCATTAGTGTTTCTCATTCTAAGGAACCAACACGCGTCGTGAAAAAAAAAAAAAGAAATCAGAGACAAGCTAATAAGAAGGAGGAGGTTGAGTTAACAAAGAAGGAGGTCGCTTGTAAGACGGAAGAGGTCGAGTTTAAGAAGAAAGAGTATGAGTTAAAGAAGAAAGCGACGACTGAGTTAAAGAAGAAAGCGACTAAGTTAAAGAAGGAAAGGGCTGAGTTAACGAAGAAACAGATGGTGGTTGAGTTAAATAAGAAAGCGGTTAAGTTAAGGAATCAGATGGTGGTTGAGTTAAAGAAGAACGAGGCGACTGAGTTAACGAAGAAAGAAGTGGTTGCGTTAAAGAGGAAAGAGGCGTCTGCGTTAAAGAGGAAAGGGGAGGCATAGTTAAAGAAGAAGGAGACGACTGAGTTAAAGAAGAAGGAGGCGGCTGAGTTAAAGAAGAAAGAGGCCCTTGATCGAAGGAAAACGAGACCTCGTGAGAATGTAGTCAGAATTCCCAAAAGTAAGAATCCAAAAAAGATTCTAAAGGAGAAGGACACTTCGATTGCGGATGTGACCGACGAAACTAGGGTGGCATAGAATGAAATGTTTCCAGAGTCTGAAGAGGATGAAAAGAAAAATTTGGGGATAGAAATAATGAAAGCTTATCGGGAGGGTAGTGCTCAATTATCTCAACCATAAGTTTTTCCTTATGTTGGGCCAAATGGGGCGACGTGCATGAGGAAGAATATTGAACCTTCAACATCAATATATGATCCTTTAGCAACTGTTTAACCGAAAAAAATGTAAAACTTATGGAACACTTATAGAAATACGCGTATGGATGTTAAGACCATCTGTTGATAACTCTATTATCAATTCCTGCATAAACTAAGTTGAGTTTAATTGTAGAGGGACAAGCCTCTGAAAAGAGCATCTGACAATAGGGTCCGTTCTTCAAAATCCTGCTTATTAGAAAAAGGATTGGCCACCTAGAGATTATGGATGGCTTTTTGATAATGTAAGTATACTTAACGACTGAGTTAATTAGTTAAAGACTAGGTTATTTTATCTAGGCTACAAAGTTATTTACTCTTTGATGGCTAGGTTATTGAGGTTGGGTTAAATAATATGTGACGACTGATTTAATTAGTTAACGGTTGAGTTATTTACTCTTGATGATTGGGTTATATAATATGTGATGGCTGGGTTATTGAAGTTATATAATATGTGACAGCTGATTTAATTAGTTAATGGTTGGGTTATTTACTCTTGATGGTTGGGTTACTTAATATGTTATGGTTGTGATAAACGATGCAAATATTCAAGGTAAGCAACTGAATATGGCAACATAACTCTTAGATGACGAAGGATATACAAGCATATTGACTATCTAAACTTGTAACTCAGCCAAACCCTAGTTTGTCGCTTGATGTAACTTCTGTTATAAACTTGTAACTCAACCAAACTCTTTGGTCTAGCTTTTGATGTTTTTAAAATATTTATATAAATCAACTGTGTCGTTAAGATAAGTAAGCCGTTTAGTACCCATATAACTCAGCCATACCTCAATCACACTCTAAAACTCGAAAACTTTATGTAAATAATATAAAATGTGTTAATAAAGATTAAAGTAAATCATATAAAGTAAATCATATAAAGTAAATCATATAAAGTAAATCATATACAATGTACTATAAATTACTCATTAAGTGACTAACTCATATAAAGTAAATCATATACAATGTATCTTATATATAATGAGGGAAGGGGTGCTCTCCCGTAATAACACGTGGCATCTCCTTCGCAATAAAATTATAATTATAGTTATTATGGTATAAAATTTGACAAAAAAAATTCAATAGGGGTATTTGGTAAAGAGTATATTGTGAAGTTGAAGAGGTCATGAGTTCAAATCTTTCTTTTCTCACTTTTATTTTAATTTATATTTTTTTAAAACGACGTAGTTTAGATGTTTATACATGAATATATAGAAATTTTGAAATTTATGTACGTTGAGGGTTGTAAGATGATATCGTTGCAAAAGTTGACAAGATTAATGATTCTTTTGTAAAAATTCTATATAAAATCATTATTATTAATTTTTAAAATTTAAATTCTATATACAATTACAAAAGTCGAAGATGAAAGAAAAATGGTGAAGAATATAAGAATGACTAAGCAAGTCATAAGAGAAATGAGCTTCAACGGAAGCTTGAAATGTCTGTGATGCTTAAATGATAGTGAATGAAGTTGAATATATCAAGCAAACCGATCAAATACCGACTTTAGGTTACCAAATATGTCTTTATAAATAAAAACTTGCGTATCACGTGATGACATGTGTCACTCCTTTCTCTATAATATTTATAGTTATAATGTATAATAATATACACTTTAACAAAAAATCTAATAGGTCACTTGGTAGAGTATATATTATGAAATGAAAGAGGTCATGAGTTCAATTCTCTTCTTTCTCACTTTGTTTTAATTTAGTTATTTTATCAAAACGATGTAGTTTTCATGTTTATGAACTAATTAAATAAAAAAATTATATAAATAGAGATAAGTTGATAATAAAAAGTAGATAAAATAGAAAATTTGTTTTATAAAATTAGATATATACAAAATTATTATAATATTGAACGTTGGATAATAAATAAGAAAAAATTGATTACTAAATATTTGAAAAAGATAAAATAGATTATTAGGATGGTAAAAATTAAAATAAGATATAGATTTTTATTGACAATACATATAATATCAAATATTATATTTTATTAAATTGATAAAAATATTTTATTTACTTCTTAAAACTAAGCAAGTCATCATTTTAAACTAAACGGATAAAATAGATTTTAGTACAAACTAAAAAGCCACTTTTAAGTTTAAATGATAATATATTAGTTAACAATCACAACCTAAGAAAAAAGTAAAACTAAAAAGATACAATAGACAAAAGAAAAATTAAAATAAATCATGTAGATAATAAAGTATTAAATTTGTAGAAATGTAAGTGTATAAAACAAAATTAAAACATAGTATATAAAAGATAAAAATGATGAAAATAAAAAATTCAAGATCGAAATGGAAATTTGAAAGTTACAATTACTTCATCATTTAGGAAATGAAGAAAATATTAATATTTAAAATTTATATAACTATTATGATCATAATATAATATTTATAAAATAACACATAAAAATATCGATAATCGAATATTACATAATTAAAAATATTTTATGTATATATATTTTTTAAATATATAAAACAAATACCCACGTATCACGCGGGTTCTCTCCTAGTTCTAAATAATTCATTAAGAGTCTAACTCATACAAAGTAAATCATATAGAATATATTCTAAATAATTCACTAAGAGTCTAAATCACTTTTTATATTTCTTAGTAAACTCTAAACCACAAATCATTACCCTAAAAAGTTAACCCTAAACACTAAATCCTAAGCCCTAAAAAATAATATAATATTACAAGATGAAATCTTTAGGGGAACTTAACTCAGCCGTAATTAAACCATAAATTAGCCATAACCATAAGTTAGCCATAAGGAAACATAACACACCCGTAAACAATCATTAAAATATTAACACATTAACCTTATACACATTAGCCGTAATTAAATCATAACTAACTATGATGTGATGCGGCTATGATGTCATATTACGAGACAAATGATGTCTTATTACGTTACCAATGTGAGCACTAATATCGTGAAAACATGAAACGCTGTTGTTTCTCTGTTTATTGTTACATTCAAATCTGTAACTCAACCGTTATCAAAACATAACTCCACCGTAATTAAACGATAAGTCAACCGTACTTAAATGATAAGTCAGCCGTGTAAGACAAAATTCTAGTCTGTAAATCAGCCGAATCAGACAAAATTCTAATCCCTATACACTAAATAATCAAATTCTAATCCCTAGACAAAATTATAATCCCTATACACTAAATAATAAAATATTAGGGAGAACTCTCAATACTTAAACAAGAATTTTTTTTTTTTATCATACTAAACCTACCCAAAATCGTTTTCTCCCAAAATCGAGTTCTTCCCCAAATCGAGTTATTCCTCCGGCGAGTTTAGACAGCTCCGACAATCCCCGACATAGCAGACATGTCTGACAGCTCCGAGAGTTCTTTAATCGAAAATTGGATATGTTAATCGAAAATTGGATATGTTAATTCGTAAAGTAGATAATTGGGATTGTTACTCTTGGATATGTTAATGCGTAAAGTAGAACATGTTGTTATCAATTCTTATCGTTTATTTGAATTTGGTAGTTGAAGAATGATAAGCATGTATTTAAATAGGTGGATGAAAGAGTTCATAATGAATTTGGAAAAAATAACCAAGAATTTGGCTAAGCACCAAGAGGAAATTAAAGAGGTTAATACGTGCATGGGGAGGATATGCAACAAATTGAAGAAGTTGAGATGAACCTGGTTAATCACTTTCATAGTCAGATTAAAGAAAAGGAATGACGTGTGATGAAGAAGACGATGTTAGTGTTCTTGTTTTCGGTAGTTATTATAGTAATGAAAGCAATGCGATTCTTTGGAAACAACTATTAGAACTCAACCATAATTACATAAGAAGTCAGCCGTATAAGACAAAATTAGTATCCGTAAATTAGTCCTCAAGATTAACTCACCAATAATAAAACCAGAAGTCAACCGTATAATACAAAACTCTAATCCGTAAATCAGTCGTCAAGATTAACTCATCCATAATTAAACCCAAAGTCAGCCGTATAATACAAAATTCTAATCCGTCAGCCGTCAAGATTAAATCAGCTAACCAGAAGTCAACCATATAAGAAAAAATTAGTATCCGTAAATCAGCCGTCAAAATAACTCAACCCTAATTAAAAACAAGTAGCCTATTAAGAAAAAAATATAATCCGTAAATCATCCGTCAAGATTAAAATATTAACACATTCATAAAAACTAAAAAATAAATAATAAAATATTAAAATATTAACACATTAACCTTATATCCTAAATAATATAATATTACAAGTTGAGATGTCTTATTATACAACTATGATGTCCTACCACGCGGCTATGATGTCTTATTATGCAACTATTATGTCGTATTATAAGGCAAATGATGACTTATTATATTACTTAGGTAAGAGTGCGTCTAAGCACCAATATCGAGAAAACATGAAACTCCGTCATTTCGTATTTCATATTTAACGGTTGAGTCTGCTTTAATTTAAAGGCTAAGTTATGAATTACTTTGTGCAGGTGCGCGTGAGGAATAATTAAACCATAAGTCAACCGTATTAGACAAAATTCTAATCCGTAAGTAAGCAGCCATAAGTAACTAAGCCATAATTAAACCATAGCTCAGCCACAATTTAACAAGAACTCAACCATAACTAAACCTTAAAGCGTATACACTGAATAATAATTAAAATATTTAAACATTAACCCTATACCATAAGTAATATAATATTACAAGTTGATATGTCTTCTTACGCAACTATGAGGTCTATGATGTCTTATTATGCAACGATTATGTCGTATTACGAGGCAAATAATGACTTATTACGTTACCGATGTAAGAGTACGTTTGAGCACTAATATCGAGAAAACTGAAACGTTGTAGTTTATGTGTTTATTGTTACATTCAAATCCGTAAATCAACCGTAAATAAGTCATAACTTAGCCGTAATAAAACCATAACTCAACCATAATCAAACAGAAAGTCTGCCGTAATTAACTCAAAACTTTGCCATAATAAAAACATAACTCAACTATAATCAAATAGAAAGTCAACCATAATTAAATCATAACTCAACCGTATAAGACAAAATTCTAATCCTTAAATCAGTCGTCAAGAATAACTTAGCCATAATTAAACAAGAACTCAACCATAATAAAACCATAACTTAGTCGTATCATAGTAACATTCAAATCCATAAATCAGTTTTACTTCGGATAGGTTTTCATAGAATACCCACTTTTTCTACAACGAGAACATGTGTGTTATTTCCTTCTACGTTTTTTTTAAGTGAAACTTCTAAAATAAATTTCATCATTTTTTTAGGTCTTCCTGGTTGTTGATGAATAAATGGGGATAAGCACGATTGTTTAGCCACGTTTTCTGGTACTTGTATCGTTGAATCAATCGGCATGATCGATTCAACGTATGTGTTCACCAAATAAACGTTGTTATAGTAAGGACTACACAAGGATATACGAGAAACATTCCTGTACCCGGCAGCTGCGATTGCGTGCCCACATAGTAATTTCTCTTGTTGGAAACGCTGGCATGTGCACTTTCTCCTTTCCAAGTTAACAACATGCAAAGATTCCCCATATGCAACTTTAGTGTGATGAACATCAATTATTTGTACCGTAAACAGTTTGGCGGTATCAACCCGACCCTAATATCAATACAGAATTAAAAACGTTACGACTTAATTATGATTGTCCTACAAGGAAGACTTATGAACTGTGACGACTGACTTATTAATTAAATCATAACTCAACCGTAATTAAACCAAAACTCAACCGTATAGGACAAAATTCAAATTCGTAAATCATCCATATTTTCATCATAACTCAGACGTAATTAAACCATAACTCAGCCATAATTATGACTTACATGTAGTAGTTTCTCCACACCACGTGTAAGCGTGGTGTGTTGCGATATAACATCCTCTCTCCGTTCAAACCATTTGGTCATCATAACCCGTATCGATTCTAATAGCCAACAATGTTAAGATATTTAGCATTTGAGAGTGCTTTGTTCATTGATTCCGCTATGTTCGTAGTCATCACATTGTACCTTTCACCCGAGAAATGGACACACGCCCATAGTCAAACATCAACTCTTTGGAGGTAGCCATGAAGTTCGGGATTAATCGCTTCAATCTGCTAAAAAATTGCATTAAAATCAGGCATCCTAAAACATCTTGCTACTTTCTTCACCAGACAAAAAACATCTTTTCCGTTGAACCATCCCAAAATGTTCTTATATAAATGATAAGTGCAAATTCTCTGAGAAGCCAGCGGATACACATACCCTATTGCTTTCCCTATCGAGTTATGCATATCCGAGATTATCGCAAGATCCTCATCGTCGGAAATCACAACTTTTAGTTGCGTAAGAAACCAATGCCACGATTCATCATTGTGAGTGTCAACCAGAACGAAAGCTATTAGAAAAATCTGAAATTACCATCCTGAGTTAGTGTTTTGAGAAGCGTCCCTTTGTATTTACCATTAAGAAATGTACCATCGACGATCACAACTTTGAGCATGAAAGAAAACCCAACTATACTCGCACCAAACACATGGAACACATACATGAATCTTCCAAACTCATCGATTTGAAGACGAGTAATTGTATCCATATTTTCCCTTCTTATCGTGTATAAGTAAGAAGGCAAGTTTTCAAACTCAAGCTCAAGTGTTCTCTCATCGATCTCCCATGCAAATTTCATCGTCTTATGTGATTTCTAATAATCCATCTGTCCACATGACCATACGAATAAGTCAGCCGCATCAGAGAATTAAGTCATTCACAACAAAACAATAACTTAGCCTAAACGTTAATATAACTCAGCGAAAAATTCGTATCGTTAATATAGCTCAACCCAACCGTAAGTCAGCCAAATCAGAGAATTAAGCCAGTCACAACGAAAAAGTAACTCAACCTCAACGTTAATATAATTCAGTCCTATCGCAAAGTTTAGTAAGTCAACCGTATTGTTCATATAACTCAACACAATCCGTAAGTTACCGTATCAAAGAATTAAGCCAGTCACAACGAAAAAGTAATTCAACCTCAACACTAATATAAATCAGCCCGTTCGCAAACGTTTTTTTCTCGTTACATCTTTTTCAGAAAGGGCAAAACTTAAATTTCCCTTGTATTTTTTTTGTTTTTAAAGGAAAATATAGAAAGTTGTCTTTTCTTACAATTATCTTCAGAAAGTATATTTTCTTACAATTACCTCTAAAAAAATATATTTCTTTACAAGTCACTCTTAGACCATATACAATGTGGGTGTTGAATAAATTATTCAACTGTTGAAAGTGTTGCAATGGTTAGTGTTGAAAATTGAAATATCTAGGTGGAGCAGAGAGATATTGAATTAATTCAATTATGTTGAATCTATAAAAATAGGGTCATGAGTGACACATGTCATGCCCATATAAACCAACAAGTTTTTCTTTTCCAACCAAATAATTTAAGCTACATTATATCATAATAAAATATTATTTATATTTATAAATTTATATCAAAATTCATCAATTCTTTTACTCTATAAGTAGAAACTTGTTTCAATTTGATTTGGATAGAGAAAAAATCAATACAAAATGGTAGAGTAGAGTGTTGAATTTTATTAAACAAAACTATTGTAATAGGTAAATGTTGAATAAGTATTGAATAGTGATGTGGAAAAAATAGAAAATGAGGTGAAGTAAAAAGAAAAGTGTTAAAAGTTAAAATCATTGTATAGTCTTAGATAAATTTCTCAATAATTGTTTATAAATTGTCCTTTAATTATTGTGAATTTTCAGCTGAATTTCAAAAAAATCAACTAGATAAATCATTATGTTAAGTTCTTTTTTTTAACACAATCATTATGTTATGTTCAAGAATACTAAATGAATATTATATTGTAACTTCATGGAGCATTTTGATGGAGACAAACAAACAAAATCGTGAGATATCACGAAGTTGAAACTTTTTTTAATATTATATTATAAAACTAGATTCACTAATAGAACGTTGCATTTTGGGACACATCCATTACTTCAGCTTTTCATATTTTCTTATAGATTGACACGTAAGCTATGCTAATTATTCTTTAATTTTAGATTAGATTTTAAAATATACTATATTAGAGATAAAATATTATATATATATAATAATTTATATTGTTAATTTTCGAATTATTTTTTTATGATCGATAAAACTTAAGTATTTAAAATTTTGAAAATTAAATATTTTGAAATTCTAAACATTAAAATATTCAAATTTAATATAGTATTTTCTAAGTTTCAACAAAATTTGAATACTTTAAACATAAAAGAATTGAATATAATATTTTTTAAATTTATTGATCTAGACTAAGTGAGTCCTCCATTAATATATATGATTATAAGTAGCTATTTTCAATCAATTAATTAAAGATTCCTTAAATAAATACAAGTCGATCAATTAAAAATGTGCTAGAAAAAAATCATTATATCTATCGTTTCCTCTTTTGTAGTAGCGATTTATGTCTTCCCTATTAATTTATTTATTAGAGAATTTTTAAATATGTTCATGTGATTGGCCAAGAAATAGAAATGAATTTCATTAGAGGAGCCGTTTTGGGTTCTCTTAGATTCTCCATCAAAGTCTTTTATTTATTTCCCCCCCTCCGACACTCAAATAGTTAGGGGATCGTTTGCTCTTGATTTCGTAATGGGGAGTTATATCCAAGTGAGTAGCATGTGGTTGTCGATGGAAACGCTCCAGCCATGTCGAAAAGATTATGGAATCCTAAATGACACCACCAAATTCAACTTCCCTTGAGTAGTTCAAAGTTTTGATCAATCATCTTCTTTTTCTGCAGATTTCGAAGCTCTAAGCAATAACGTTGAGCTTCAAGTTGATAACTTTCAGGCATATCATAAGGAGAAAGTTGATAAAAACACTTGATCAAAACTCAAATTCTTTATTGAACCAACAAAGTGAGAATCAATGTTCCTGCAACAAAGAAACTCTGAACATCTTACAAGAATTGCACATGAGCTAATTCTACAACGATGCCAATGACGGAAGCGAAAAACAAAGAGAGATAAAGCTCGATGAAATTCTAACAAAAAATTTCTCGATTCCTTTAGCGAATGCCATTAAGTCGCTATAAAGTTGTTCTGCTTCTAATCTCGATCGCTGATCTATTTTTTATCTGAGCCACACGCATGTCTTGTATAATTCTGTATTAAATCCTTCCCCTCTGAGAAACCAGGACCTCGTGGTTGAAATTCTGGATACTTTCGACATAGATCATATAGGAATTCTCAAGTTGCTTCATATACATCTTCATTGGACCACTTAATCAACACTTTGGTTGCGGCTCTGCCCTATCTATTCACCATCTTCCTCTCCAAGATCCTCTCTGAGACTTTACTCTAGACATCCTCCAACACCGAGGGCAAATCCGTGCCCACTATTGTATCTCTCACTCATAATTTTAATTGGAATACATGAAATACGGGGTGGATACGAGACATGTCCAGTAATTTCAAACGGTAAGCTATGAGCCCACTCTTGTTTTCCTCTCTGTATGGTCTGTAATACTTAGGAGAAAGCTTCTTATTACTCCTCAGGATCACATAGCCTTGCTATTAGGCTACAATTTGACATATACCATGTCACCAATCTCAAAACTACGTTCAGAACGACGTCTGCTAGCTGCTTATTCTATTTTGTGTTGAACCCGCATTAGATGAAATTTTAATATAAAAAGCATTCTCTCACGGTCCTGCAATTTTTGAGCTACCAATGCAACCTTTGCTTCCCTAGGTACGTAAGGCAAATGCAGAGGTGGAGATTGACCAAAGACAACCTCGTAAGGACTCACCTACGCCACATAATGAAAGTTCATATTGTACTAATACTCAGCGAGAGACAACCATTTACTCCACAAATAAGGGCGATTGCTACACATACATCGCAAAGTTGTCTCAAGGCATATGTTTATGACCTATGTCTGCCCATCACTTTGAGGGTGGTAGGCACTCAAATAATCCAGAGAAACACCTTGTAAGCTGAACAATTCTATCCAAAAGTCACTAAGAAAGATTACATCTCTTTCACTGACAATCGAGCTTGAAAACCCGTGAAGTTTAAACACATTATCCAGAAAAGCTTATGCCACTGTTGGAGCTGTAAATGGGTGTAACAATGCTATGAAATGTGCAACCTTCGCCAGTCTATCTACCACCACAAATATAACTAACTTCCCAAACGATGGAGGCAATCCTGCTATAAAATTCATCGAGATGTCCGTCGAAATGACATATAGTATTGGTAACGATTGAATCAATCCCAGAGAAGTTGTTGTATCGTACTTGCACTGCTGGCACACTACGCAACTCTGGATAAACTGAGCAATATCCTTTGCCATCCCGTTCCATTAAAATATACTCTTCACTCTATGATTTGTGGCATTGCGTCTTGAGTGTTCCCCTAGGCCTAAACAGTGTAGACACTCAGTAATTCTGTTCTTCAAGACAATCACATTCGAGATCACAATCCTTCCTTTTCGTTTCAACATCCCATTAGACCAAACATAAAGCTTATGAGAACCCTGGTTCTGTTTTACCTCTTCCAACAATTGCTTCATGATTGGACTCTGATCATAACCATCCTTAATTTGTCGGAGAAAGTCTGTTTCTAAGACTGATAAGGACATGTTTAAGATTTAAGCTCCATCCATTCACGATAGGATATCTGCAATAACATTCTCCTTCCCTTCACGATAAATAATCTCATAATCGAATTCCAATAGCTTGGGCAGCCATTGTTGTTGTATTGGCGTGTTTAACGCTGCTCAAGGAGATACTTTAAGCTCCTTTGATCCATTTTATGATGAAATGGCCTTGAAGCATATAATGCTTCCACTTATGAACTGCAAAGACCACAACTCATAGTTCTTTTTCATATATCGACAATGACAACTACTTGCGTTGGAGATGATGACTAAAATACGCCAAAGGATGCCTATTTTACATTAACACAAATCCAATTATAGTCGCCAAAGCATCTATTTCTACTGTAAACAGCTTATCAAACACTGGCAATGGCAATACCGGTGTCGAACATAACAGTGCTTTCAGGTTCACAAAAGTTGTTGCGGCCTCTTGCCCTCCACAGAAACGTGTCATTCTTCGTTTAAAATGTCAAGGGTCTCGCGATGCTACCAAAATTTTGAACAAATCTTCTGTAGTAGTTGGCTAAACCCTAGAAACCGCGAAGTTGTTTCAAATTCTTTGGTGTTGGTTATTCCTCTACTGCTTGAATCTTTTGAGGATTCATCGATAGATCTTGCTTCTCTATGAAGTGACCCATATACTCCACCCTTGGAGTACAAAACGTGCACTTACTCTGTTTTGAAAATAATTTATGTTCCCTCATTACTTGAAAGACACTCTGAAAGTGTTCAAAATGAACTTCTCTGACTCGATGTAGATCAGAAGATCATAAAAAAAATATCAATATGAGTTTCCTGAGAAATTGTCCGAAAACCAAATTCATTAACCTATGTAATGTTGTTCGTGCGTTTGTTAAGCCGAATGGCATAACTCGATAATCATAGTGCCTGCAATGAGTTTTTAAATGCTACTTTATGAACGTCTGCAACAATCCTTCGCACTTGGTGGTAACCAACTCGCAAATCTATCTTCGAAAATATCTCAGACCCTCCCAATTCATCCCTTAAATCTTCAATGAAATCAGAAAATGATATTTCACTGTCAATGTATTTAAACCCCTATAGTCGACACATAGTCGTCAAGACCCATCCTTCTTCTTAACAAGGACTACTGGTGAAGCAAATGAACTGGAACTAGGTTAGATTGTACATCCAATAAAACTTGCACCATCTTATAGATTTCATTCTTCTACTGTAATTCATATCGATAAGGTCTCATGTTTACTGGATTTGAACCTTCCACTAACTGAATCCTATGATCATGATTCTCATGGAATGGTGGGAGATCTTGTGGCTCTTCAAAGTTTATCTTGGAACTGTCCCAATAAATCTGTCAACTAAGCAGTCTCGGAAGGTTCTTCCGCTCCTATTGACATCAAGAAGCAATAATCAACATGTCTACTCCTTCCTGGACCAAACAAATCATTGAAAGTTGCACATATGCTTTTTTAACTTTGTTCAGTTTCTCCACCTTAATTGCACGTATCGATCCTTGCTGGATTCCATGTAACCAAACCTTCTGATGTACTACTTCAAACTTCTTTGTGAGTTTATTAAAATCCCAAGTGATTGGTCCCAACGTCTGCAACCATTCGATTCCCAAAACAGCATCACATGCTGTGAGAGGAATTGCCATAAAGTCAGCAACAAAGCTAGTTCCCTAAAATGCCATGAAAACGTCTCAAGGCAGCAAATTATTCACCGTGCCCTTTCTTAATGTCGTTGGATTCCTAGTTCAACTCTCCTTCTTCCAGTGTCATTTGTTGTACTGTTTTCTCACACTGATATAGCTAGCAGGTTGTGGGTGCGGGTGTGCAATTTCATACAGACGCCCTAATACAAAACAGTGCCGCACCGACACTAAAGAGAACATTTTGACATACATAAGCGTGCCGAGTCGCAAATCTGCCAAATACGCACTAACAAGATATGCTTCAGATAAGCATACATTTGCATGAATATTCTCAAACTTACTTATACTCAGCTATACAATTTTTTTTTTTTTGCAATCTTTTCAATTATGCGATCGAATCATCCCCAACATCCTCTAATCTTTCTCTCAACAACAACTTATATGTTCTCCAATCATAGAATCGCAAATTACATTCCTCAGATTGTAATAACGACTAATGCCAAACCGTAACTACTCGATACAACTGTAACATTCAAATCCTCATGTGTACGATCAAACGCAAAGACTGTTCCATCTTGTATAATCATTCATTAACCCTATCACCGTTGAATCTAGGGAAGTCTAACCTTGCCAATCTAGTGATGTTACTGTAAGGATTCAACATACCAATGTGAGTTGTGATCATCGTCTCTTGATTCCTTGAGTTCGACGCTGATGGTGAATTCTGATTTGGAATATACACTTCTTATGTCGACATCAACAATCTTGTGTCCTTTCTCACATTGAATGCTTCAAACATATATGCGATATGTTTTTCCAACATCGCTTTCAGCTTCGCCATTGCAGATTCTAATTTCTCCATGCACGAGCCCAAACCATCATCCATGACCTCCTTATCCTTCTTAGATTGAGCTCGCATCTCCATTGCTATACTCTGAGAATCGACTCATAGCTCTGATACCTTTGATACAAAAAACTTGATCAAAACTAAAATTCTTTTTTGAACAAACGTAATGATAATCAATGTTCCTGAAACAAAGAAACTATGAACATCTTACAAGAATTTCATAAGAGCTAATTTTGCAATGATGTCAATGGTGGACGCGAAAAACAAAGAAAACTAAAACTCGATGAAATTGTAACCGAAATTTTCTTGAATCCTTTTGCGAATGGTGTTAAATCGTTATTAAGCTGTTATGATTTTAATCTCGACCGTTGATCTATTTTTTATTTGAGCCGCACACGTATCCGACATAGCTTTGAATCTAAAGCTAAACCGGTAAATAATGAATGATCAAACTTTTTATTTACCGAACTTTTGTTTTTTCTTTATTTTTTTCTCTGAAATCGAAAACAAAATTGGTCTATTCGTTCTTTGATTGGATGGTATGTTGAATTTTTTTATTTATCATCAATTCGCTTATTGATGGTAGGAGCTGCTTATACCTTCTTCTAGGGTTTTGTATTCTCTCTCGATTTCTCAAAATTGCGAAATTCTATCTAATTGTGTTAACTTATTCTTGAAGCGTTTCTGAGTTTTGCTTGCTATGTGTTATTAAATCTGTTTTCGTGAAGTATTGGTAGTTGAAATTGCTACATAATACTATTTTTCTTGTTGTTGTTCTTTGTGAGATAATATTTTTTCTTGGTTGATACAATTGGATTAGGAAGTTAAAATTCACCACTAACAATCAGACTTTGAATAGGAATCTGAAAAATGAAATTCTAATAGCGGGAACAAGATCGTTTCAGAGGTGAATCATAGATTATATTCGTCTATAAATAGTCTGAACCCTTGGCAACGTGTTGTTGCTCCTTAAAATGCAAATTCTTGTTTGGTAGCTAGAGATGATCATTTCCAAGTCATTAACATTGGAGAACAAACATATTGGGGAGTCTAACGTTTCAAAGTCATCACCATCTAATAGAGATGAAAATGTTAACAAGGAATCACAACTCACAACGTCTATTCATTCATATTTATCTCTATTGGTGAAACGCTATGCAAGTTTTCTTAATTTAAAAAAATTTCCTTTCATCATGTGTGGTTTACGCATGTTAATATGCAGCTGGAGATTACAGAAAAATCAAGATCTTGTGCATTCCAGTGTTACACAACCTCCTCACCCTCAACTTGTTGGACACTCAGTTGTAACTCCCAAATAAATCTCTTATCTTTGTTTTTTTTTTGTCATAATACATACAATAGATATGACTCGATCCCGAGATTACACAACAATCACACTATAAACCACTAGGCTACATGTAATAAATCTCTTATATTTGATAAAAGATTTAAAGATTGATACAATGGAGACAAAGGAGATCAATAATCCACCAATGCGTAGAGAACATCCTCAATAGGAGGAGCTTCAAAGATTCTGAGGAGAGTTTGAAGCTTGAAAATCTGATAAAAGATTTAAAGATTGTTCATGAATTGTTGAATCATGTTTTGAGGTGCTTCGACATGAAATAGAGCTTTTTCACAAGACCTAGGAGTTTTGGTTGTGATGTCAACTTGAAATCGGACAAAAAAGCTCCAACTACAACTAACTACTACTTCAGGGACGACCATTGAAGGAAGTAGAGGAATAGGTTGTTGTGAATCCAATTTAGTGAAAGAAATATTTAATCTCAGGAAGAAAGTTTCAAACTTTAGATCAATTCTTAGAGGAAGAATCTTTGGATACGTTCAATAATCGAATCAATTAATTTCAAGGATGAATTGATCAAAGACTTCTTGACGGGTCCAAGGTTTAACAACTTTTGCAAACGAAGACCTTTTTCAACTCTATGTCTTCTACCTATGACCTTATAATCCAAAATAAGACAAGTTCAATCATTTTTCAGGTTTTGTTGAACAAAAGTGTCTCCAAGCCCTGCATCGGTCTGGAGGAACACACCATAAGAGTTTTGGAGAAATGTCGATTATCTCAGTCAAGTTCCGACCTAATATGATTGTGTTTGATGAGAATTGTATGCCTCGAGTCTTCAGACATACAATCTAAGTGGTAAGAAAATTACATAGTCTTCTCCTTTTTACCTTTAAAATGTTTCACACGTTCTTGAAGATTTTTTCGTTCTCTGTTTCTATCAGCTCATGTAGACGAAGAAGTTACTTCTAATTAGAGATGTTCTTGTGGTTTCTCGTTTGTATGAAGGTATATATATATACCTTTAAAAAGAAAATTCTTTTTCACCTTTAAAAAGAAAATTCTTTTTCACCATTTATTTGAATTAAATAATTTGTGCATGAATATTTCTCATATTCTATAAAACTTTTCACTAAATCATATTAATTAGAATCTAATATATAAAAGAAGAAGGGGTATTCCCTCCTTCTAACACGTGGCCTTCTCTCCATTCAAAATAATTTTTAAAAAATCTAATAAAAAAATCATACGAACTTGCGATCTCTTTAAACATGTTTAACTCTTCTACTTCCCTACCAATCGATTCATCTTCTTTTTCTGATTTCTTTGTTAACTTTTTCACAAATTGATTAATCTTCTTCTTTTTACTAGGTTTTTTGATCCCGCGCTACGCGCAGGTTTGCTTAAAATAGTTTTGTAAAAAATTTTAAATAATTATGATAGTTATTATATTTAATAACAATGGGACATTATGATTTAATTTAAATATAATAGTGGAGATCAAATTACAATTTCCATGTGAACTTGAAATATAAATGATTAAATAGAGCATACTGTTTTAGGTCTTCGTCTTTCTAATGCAACTAACTAAAACCAAAAGCTATGCGTTTCTTTTCAAGAATATATTCTGATAATGCTTTCCAACAATATATCAACAAAATGACAAACAAATGTCGCAGTTGATGTGGAATAGCCCATTGAATTAAATTAAAATCAAACCAAATTGAATTTAAACCGGATAAATTGAATTATCCCGAACCCAAAACCAAAATTAAAATTGTACTACAATCAATTTTGAAATTAAATAAAAATCGAACCAAATTGAATATAAACCGGACAAATTGAATTAACCTGAACCCAGATCCAAAATTAAAAGTATTTTGAATTAAACCGGGAAATCTGAAGTTTACCGAGAATTTTGAATCGTACCGGAAATTTTGAATTAAACGAATAAAATCGAACTAACCCGAACCCAAAACCAAAATTGACATTTGACCGAAATCAATTCGCGAATAAAATTTAAATCGAACCAATTTTCCTTATTTCCCTTATTTCCAAAAAAGTCAGTGAAAGAATAGATCTTAAGATTTATTTAAATCAATCAATTAGGTTTCTTCTTATGTTAAGTTCCCTTACAGAGAATTTAAAATGATTTCACTCCCTTTATATGAATTTGTATTTACCATCACCATTAGAG
>OVAO01000018.1:0-39847 GCA_900406285.1 Biscutella auriculata
TCTTGGGCGTTGGCCATTCTCTTATAGCCTTTACCTTCTCTTCATCCACTCTTACCCTATCAGCTAAGACAACAAAACCAAGAAAGACTAGGTGATCCGTCCCAAAAGTGCATTTAGCTAAGTTAGCATAGAGTTGTTCATTTCTCAAAACACTTAGAACCGATTCAAGATGATGATCATGATCAATTATATTCTTGCTATAGACTAAGATATCATCAAAATAGACAACCACAAATAACCCAATGAAATTTCTCAATACATGATTCATTAGTCTCATAAAAGTGCTAGGTGCATTGGTTAGGCCGAATGGCATCACCAACCACTCATATAGTCCATGTTTGGTTTTTAATGCGGTTTTCCACTCATCTCCTTCTTTCATTCTTATTTGATGGTATCCACTTTTTAAGTCTATTTTTGAAAAAACTTTAGATCCATGAAGCTCATCTAACATATCATCTAAGCGAGGTATAGGATGGCGATAATTAACCGTTATGGCATTTATGGCTCGACTATCGACACAAATACGCCATGTCCCTTCCTTCTTGGGACCCAGAGAACCGATACAACACAGGGGCTCAAACTCTCTCTAATGTATCCCTTGCTCATTAGCTTGTCGACTTGTCTTCGAAGTTCTTTTAGTCTTCAAGGGATTGGTTCTATAAGCCGGACAGTTGGGTAAAGTGGCTCCAGGTACCAAATCAATTTGGTGCTCTATTCCTCTCTTTGGAGGCAACCCATGAGTGTCTTCTTCTGGAAAAACATCTCTAAACTGATGCAATAAGTCACTAAGAACACTCGGGAGCTCCGGTGAGGGGTTAGTTATAGTGGCCAAAGCTTCTTTGTAAACGATAAGCAAAATAGTTTGTTGAGAGTGTAAGGATTTTCTTACTACACTTTGGGTGATGATGAGATTGGAAGCCTTTGAGGTTGCGGCTTCTTCTTTCTTCCTTAGATGCACTTGATCTTGAGCCACTTCATGTGGTGCCATAGGAAGAAGAATGATTCGCTTGCCCTTGTGATCGAAGGTATACTTGTTGGAGAAACCATCATGGACTACACGTCTACCAAACTGCCATGGTATCCCTAAGAGGACGTGACCAGCTTCCATAGGCAACACATCACCTTGAACTTCATCCGTGTACTGGCCTATAACAATGGGAACTGTCACTTGGTGAGATACCTTCAATTCTCCTTCAGAATTGAGCCATTAGAGCTTGTATGGCCTCGGGTGCTTCCTCTTCTCTAGACCAAGTTTATTGACCATGGTTGTACTAGCAACATTGGTGCAACTAACACCATCAATGGTGAGGCTACACACCTTGTCCTTCACTACACACCGAGAGTGAAACAAGTTATCCCTTTGTTCTTCTTCCTTGTCATTAGAAAAAAGTTTTAACACCCTTCTAGTGACTAGAAGTTCCCCTTGAGCAGCTCTTTCCTCACATTCATCAACTGAATTCTCTTCTTCCACTTCTTGTAGAGCTTCTTCATCCTCAGACATGTACTCACCATCCTCAAGCAAGATCATCACTCTCTTGTTAGTACACTTCACATCACGGGCTCTAGTGGGATTAGCAACACCCTTACCCTTTTCCTTAAAGGCATTATAAGGCTCTTTAGTAGCTTCATTAGGAGTTGGGGTAAACAGCTTCTTTGGTGGATTCCATACCTTAGTATAGTTCGACTTAGACTCCTTATGATAGTTAGATTTGAAAGGGGCCTTTCCTTTACTCTTAAGCTGCTGCTCAATCATGACTGCTTTATGAAGCATCTCTTCTAATTTAACATAATGTTGTAGCTCTAGCTGATCTTGGAACTCACGGTTGAGACCTCCAAGAAAACGAGCCATAGTGGCCTCACGGTCTTCTCTTAGATCAATCCTCAAAAGGAGAGTCTCTAACTCTTGGAAGTAGTCTTCCACTAATTTTGACCCTTGCACAAGTATTTTAAGTCTCTGATGGAGCTCACGGTGGTGGTGGTTTGGTACAAATCGTTTTCTCATGGCTGCCTTTAACTCATCCCAAGTGCTAATTGGGTGCTCTCCATTCCTTCTTCTAGAGTGACCAGTTGGTCTCACAAACTAAGAGCATAGTCTTGAAACTCAGTGGCTGCCATACGGATATTGTTGATTTCGGAATACCATTGGCACTCAAACACCAATTCTATCTTCTCCTCCCACTCTAGATAGACTTCCGGGTCACTCTTTCCATGGACGGGAGGGATTTTGATCTTGAACCCTTCAATCCTTTCCTGTCTTTGTTCACGGTGATAAGGCCTTTGGGAGGCTTGGCTAGTGTGGTTTGAGAGGTCATCATCTTCCTCTTGATACCTCGGATAGACGAGTCTCGGTCTATAGTCTCTCAGAGGAACATGTCTTGGTCTCAGCTCTCTTCTAACATCTTGTGGCTCATGATAATCTTCAGCTTCATATCTTCTTCTCTCCTGATCCCATTCAGGTTGTTGTCTTTGATGAGGACCTCTTGGTTGTCTCCAAGGTCTAAATCGATGGGGAAAGCGATCCTCTTCATCCTCCGGGTATAGTTCCATGGGTCTAGGCCCTTGGCGCGGTTGAGGAACGTCTTGAACTGGATCAACTTGGACTGGAGGAGGAGGGAGGAGTTCTTTTCTGAGCTCATCAAACCGCTCATTCAACAATATCATGATGGCGGCTGTGGGATCGGGTGGAGGTGCATTAGCCGGAGCATAGACTAAGTTCTCGGGTGGCGTAATGGGAGGTGCCATTGGTCTTGCGTTAGATATCGGTATTGGGGAACCAAGCCTTGTAAGAGTGCCTTGAGAGGCATGGGTCTGGTACTGATGAGGAGCCATGGTTGATACACTAGAGACGTGGCGCTCTACGGCCACACACAGATCAAACAATGGGGACCACAACAAGTAGTCGTGCGAACTTTGTCTCACACCTCCTTTGCCACGTCTTTTTCTTGCTTCTTTTAATTTTTGAAGATAACGGCTGTCTCTCTTGTCCTTACCCATGTTTGAATGATTGGGTATAAGGAGAAAAGGAAACCCTTCGGTGGATCTGAGTCTTGAGAAGAATAAAGAAGACTGAACGAGACAGAATGGTAAAAGAACGAGCTTTGGACGATGGAAGCTCTCAAGCTTAGAATGCCGAAGACGGTGGCTTGAAAAGGATTCGATGGTGGCGCAAAAGGAGAAATGAAAGGGAAACGAAATGGTTTGGATATGACACACCAAACCTTGCAATCCTAAAGGATATGACACACCTTTAGGTCGAACTCTCAAGAGAGAAAAAATATCATCTTTACTTGAAAATAGTTTGAAAGTTCTAAAATGCTAAAACGGCTACAAGTGCCTTTAAATAGTCTTGCTTGCAACTCAAACAATACCCTAAAAGGGAAACACATAATCAAAACGCAGCACATAAATGATAAGAGCTAAATACGCTTCTTAACGGCTATATGTATGGATAGCCTTCAAGGTGCGCCTTAGCCGCGACCGCTCGAGTGAGGTCTAGTGCAATGGGGCTCATCAAACCTCCAATGAGTAAACCCAGTGGGAAAAACCTCATTGGTAGGAAGAGTACCCCTAAGACCTCAATGACCATCTTAGCTACTTGGAGAAGAAATGATGAAGTGGTTCAAGGCCGGGGCTTCATTCGTCTCCAAGTGATGGCAATGAGTATCAAACTCTTCCAAGGTCTTTAAGATGGTTGTGGACATTCTTCTATCTTGAGCACAAGTCACTGGTCTAGTGGGAGCTTCAAGGTTGGTCTCTACATGGTCGGCTTCCTCATCAAGATTAGGCACCCGTGTATTAGATTTGGACCAGTTTTAGAATTATGGAAGAGATTTTCTAGATTACGTAATCTAGAAGAAGTTTTCTAGAAGAAATTTCCATGTATCATAATTTTGTCTCATCACCTATTTTGCTTATCTTCATATGTTCTGGCAATTTTTATGAAAATTTTGACAATTTTTTCATAATATTACTTTTCGGTTTTGTCGTTTTGCTTTTGTAGGATGGAAGATGAGCTTCTGAAAATCATCTTCAAAATGTCTCTGCTGAAAAAGATAAAGACTGCTTTTCTTTTCGAGTATGTTGGCCTAAAGAATGTCTTAGTTTTCGAACCAAATTCTCTCGAAACATGACAATTCACTAGGCTATTATGCACGCCTTATTCACAGTATGATGTGCAAGCAATTGATCTGTAGGGAAACTATGAATTATGGTGTGTTATTGGATGTAAGCCTCTACGGTTCTCACTTCAAGAGTTTTATGCCATCACGAGTGATTTGTAAAGATAACCATGAGATGATCGATACATATGCATTTAAAGAAATCAATAGGTTTTGGAGTTCTTTTCTAAAGAGAAAATGGAATGTGAGTATCTGATGGGTACTCAAGTTTTACCCTAGATAGTTAATCTGCAACTGCACAGAGTAATCGTAGTATTTTTTTAGAGATCGAATCCACATAGACTAAAATGCTAACACAAAGAGACAATAAAACCTAGTAATGGCTAAGACAAAGAAAAGAGTGATTGTGGTTGATAACTAAGAATTATGAGGGCAATGTAAACAATTAAAAACAAAGCAAAGCAAGATGATATAGATGAGAAGGCAATCAAACATAGAGAATTTTAAAAGGGAGTTTTTAGGAACTACTTAGACTTCTAGTCAAGAATGGAATTTCGGATCTAATTGAACCTATTTTGATTTCTGAAAATAGACTAATGAAACTCCTTGAGGTTAACCTACGCCTAAGAAAACTCTTCAACATCTAACACTCTATCACTCAATACTAGACTCAAGCTTTTGCTAAGCAAAGTCTACTATAAATTATCTTCACTTAATCCCTGAAAATAGACTAACCCGATACCTCGGGGATAACCTACGCCTAAACGAACTCTTCAACAACTAACATTAGGCCACTCAATGTTAGACTCAAGTCAGTCAAACAAGATTTAGTTCATTTTCACTAGGCTAAACGATTATACCCTTAAGGCTAAATCTATAGTATAAACTTCTTTCAATTGTTGAATTTGGACGATCTAAGTTTTCCAGGCCTATAATCATTCATAAATCCTAGAACTAATTTGTCAGTTTAAATCTTAGTTACAAATCTAAAACATAAGGAAGGATCCTATTGTTTCATATTCTCAAAACTTTAATCTAACATTAACCCTAATTCCTATTTTGTGAAAACCTTAGATCTAATCAATTAGACTACTCAGACATGGCTACGTAAATCATACAAATCATAGATGAAAGCGATTAAAAAAAAGCTTAAGTAAAATAAATAAAACCAACATTCAAGATACACACTTGTCATATTTGATCTATTTTCCTAGAAGGTAAATCTATAAAAAGCTACATCGTAGAAAATAGAAAAGTGCAAAACATGGTAGAAAGCAATAAAGTTGTATAAAATAAAACTAAGGAAACTTTCTCAATTGTGTTTGGTAAATTTGGAGGTCTTGATGCTTTATAGGATCTTGGGGGCGTCTTTAGGGTTTCGTAGTGGGCTTAAGCTTAAAAAAACGCAGATTTGGAAATTTTCTTTTTCGGGGTTTCATCAAATTTGATGTGGTTCCATCGAACCCACTTCATCTCGTCACATAATTCCGAGTTTTGCGTAACGCCCAAACTGTCTTGGTTTGAAATATTTCGATCGATCTAAGGGTGCGGTTCGATCAAGCTTAAGCTCGACAAATCTGGATTTCTTCAAGTCCCCTTGTAATCACGTCCAATAAGCTTCATTTCTTCAAATATCAACTTCAAACCTGTAAAGTCCCAAAATGAGTCAAATAGACTCCAAAAGCGCATTATTAACTCGATTATGGGTCTGTAAACCTATTAAAAGACAAGTTATAAACCCTTAAAATCAGGACATATCAATTCTCCCAGACTTAAACCTTTGTTTCTCCTCAAGTAAAGACAATAAAAAAACTGAAGGGGAAATCTATAGGGACTCTTTTCTCTTGAACTGACCATAAATTAGACTTAACCTGTATACCTCATAAAACCAAATATGTTAGCACATTGTCCCCAAAATGCCACAATGACACCTAAGCCTGTCCATACTTTGAACCTCAACTTGAATAGTTACTGCATTCAGATCAGTTAACTCACTACATTTATTACGAGTCGGTGTGAGTTTCTTATCAATGAGTCTTTCGATCAGAGAAAGATGGCTAGGTGATGATGTTGGGTGTTTTCTACTTCAAAGTTTTAATTAACCTTTTCCTCGATCCTTTTTGGGTCCAATCAAACGTTTTTATATGGGGGGGGGGGGTTGGATCGATCCTTTTGGGTCCAATCAAACTTTTTGTTACAGTTTAATAGTTCGATCAAACCCGTACTGTGTTCAATCAAACTCAAGCTTCTTTCCTTAGTCAAATTTTCAAACGATCACAAATCATGGTAGATAACTTTCAACCTCTTTTTCTAGTCTAAAATACCAAATCATGGATCGAAGGGCATGAAAGGTTTCTTGGGTGGTTCCCACAACTTGGGATAGCTTGACCTAGAATCCTTAACATAAGGCAGCTTGTAAGTGACCTTACCTCTCCTCTTGAGTTGTTGCTCAATCATAACGGCCTTATGCAACATCTCTTCTAACTCCACATAATGTTGAAGCTCAACTGATCTTGTAGCTCACAGTTCAATCCTCCAAGGGACCGAGCCATAATAGCTTCTCTATCCTCTCTAAGACCGGTCCTCAACAAAAGCATCTCCATCTCTTGATAACACATCAACTATCTTAGACCCTTGAGTTAACTTCCTCAACCTTTGGTTAAGCTCTCTATGGTGATGGCTAGGCACAAATATCTTCCTCATAACCATCTTCATTTCGGCGCCCAAGTATCAATGGGTTGCTCTCCCTTGCGTCTCTGAGAAGTAACTAGTTGGTCCCACCAACTCAAAACATAATCACTAAACTCCATGGCAGAAACTTCACCTTGTTACTCTTTGAATACCATCTATAATGAATGACCATCTCAATCTTCTTCTCCCACTCAAGATAAGCCTCAGGATCACCTTGGAAGTGAGGTATCTTGAATTTGATGCCTTGTAACCCTTCTTGTCTCGGTTCCCTTTGATACCTTCTTTGAGACCCTTGACTTGAGACATCCGAATACCCATATTCATCATCCATATACTACCTTGGCCGTCTTGGGTGTCTCCTAGCTCTCTCTATCTCTCTCTCTCTCTGATCCAAGCGACCTTCATCCTCATACTACATTCTTCCTTTGAACCAACCGTGTTGTTGTCTCGGGGTGAGAGCCTCTAGGTGGCCTCCACTATCTCTTATGGTCTGGTCCATGCCAAGGAGGAGGAGGAGAANGAGCCTCGGGTGCTCTAGGAACCATGTGAGTTATCACCAACTCTTCGAACTTTCTTTCCATCATCCTCATGAGGGCACTAGCATAGGGTGGATCTTGAATCTCATTAGCATTATTAACAAGTTCTAGGGGGTCCAAATTGGCCTTTGGATCAAGCAGAAATTGAAAAACGGCCAAATTTGCACTAAACTGGATCAAGCTGAGCTGGCTGTACCGGACGTACGAATCTCATACTGCGCGCGACAGCTAGACAATGATTCGGTACAAAGGTGGTGCAACTCCAAAAACTCATATTTCCACTCGTTTTTTTCAAAAACTTCCTTCTTCAACCTTGCACAAAAAGCCAAAATGCATTCAAAAATAAGATTTTGGACGCCATTAACACGAATCTTCAAGATCAAACAAGAATGGCAATATTCAAGCTCCTTTTCTCCTAATAAAATTAAAAACTTTAAAAGCAAAACTTCTGAATCATGAAAGTTGAAAACTTCGAAGAAATATTGAAACTATAAGTACACAAAAACTTAGAACGTTTTAGATCCAATGGATCTTGAAAACCAAATAATAAAAACTTGAAAAAACTAAAAAGTCAAATTCTTTTTGGGTTGTTCGTTT
This sequence comes from Biscutella auriculata, assembly GCA_900406285.1. Lineage (NCBI taxonomy): Eukaryota > Viridiplantae > Streptophyta > Magnoliopsida > Brassicales > Brassicaceae > Biscutella > Biscutella auriculata. The sequence continues at coordinate 7,943 of OVAO01000018.1, forward strand.
TGGAAAACAAACTAACAACCTAGAATAAGTTTCAACAACACAAACTAGAAGCAAAACAGGCTAAAGGTGAAATCTGTTTTGAATCTAAAGGAAAAACAAGCTAAAAAATGAAAGGTGAAAACTTTAAGCAAAAGAGAATGAAACTCCCTGATCTTTGGCATGAAAACTCTTCAAGTTGCTCTGATACCACTTGACACACTCCTCCTTACGGAGCGAACACACTTGAAGTGATCAAGACATTGGCCACTTGAAGCTCATGACTTGAAAGTTGGGATCTTTGAACAAATGAGTTTCAAAGGTGATGAAACTTGACAGAGACTCCTTAGGTGTGAAATGATGAAGATTGATCGAGGTAGATTCAAGAGAGAATGCACAAGTGAAGAGAATGACGGTGGAGGTGATTCTGGTATGGTCGACAGTGCGTGAGCGGCGACGAGCGGCGGTGCGGCTGGTGGGTGAGTGTGCGTGCATGCATGCGGCGTGGGCGATGGTGAAGATGAATGTGGCCTGAAATGAAAGAAAATATGGGGTGAAGAGTGGTGACGAAACCTTGACACACTCTCAGTCTTAGATGTGACTCACTAAGATGTTTTCCTAAGGATTTAACACGCCTTTAGAGAATGAACTTCCACTAGAGAGAAATATCTTATATTTGATTAAATTGAAAGCTAAAGAAAGCCAAAAGAGGCAACAAAGAGTTTAAATAGTTGATGTATAGGGACTTTATCGATTTTTAACTCAGTTTTCATTCTTCTTTTCGGTAGCCCATGATGCATTTAGAGTCCTTTAGGTTGCATTTTGCATAATTAGGACATTCCATGTTCAAAGTCGGATTTATACAAGGATTCGACAAAGAGGAGCAAATCAACCTAATTGTGGAGAACCGGAGCACCGTACCGGTTAACATACCGGTTGGGACCACTGATCGGTCCAATTAGACAGGAACACTTCGAAGCATTGCACCAATACACCTCCCGGTCAGGCCTTATGACCGGTCCAAATGGACAGCTGCTTCGCTAAGACCATACCGGTCCCTATACCAGTCAAGCCCTGACCGATTTCCAACCCAGAAATTGCGACAGATCAAGTGCATCGGTCAATGTATCGGTCATTCTGGCCGGTACTGACCTAGTGTTTTCAGTTTTTAATTATTTTTAATCATGTTTTCTGAGCTTACTATATAAGGAAGCCCAATACTAAAACCATAGGAGAGTTTTTTCCCTATTTTCAGTTCGCATATTTGCGCTTTCTCTCTAGAGAACTCTTGTAGTTTTTGATTATCTATTGCGATTGTCTTTCAATTCTTGCCTTTGCTTGATTTACCTTCTTGTTTTCTGTTTACATCTCCCAAATCATGAACATAAACTCCCAAAGTGTTATGTTCATGATGTGTGAGAAGTCTATTGAACTTATGGATTAGGGTTAGATCTGGGTTGATTTTGGTTGCTAGTGATGTTTAGGGTTGACTAGAATAGTGTCTTCTCAATGATTGTTGAGTTAATGCTTAGATTCGATTGATCACCCTGTCTATAAACCTAGGGAATTTCACGCCCGAGAGGTGTTCAATGAAATTCCCCAAACAAATAATCATGTTGTCTATTAAGTCTATTCAGGATATTATTTTAGGATTGTAGATTGTTGCATGAAATTGAGTTTAATGCTTTTTAATTGTGCTTTCTTTCAAGGGATTGTTTAGATTCAACGATTAGGAAAGAGTTATCACCATGATAGTGGGCTAATTTACATTAGAAATTGTTTGACATAAGACAAGCTTAATTGTTTGAAATTGAACATCAATAGTCACCAAATGACTGTCCATTTCGATTACCTTAGTCCATATGCTTGCTTTAATTCTTGATTTACTCTTATTCGATTTACATTCATTTTTCTTTACGTTAATCTGCCTTACTTAATTAGGATTGTTAGTGACAGACATACCCTATCGATTCCACCTAGACTTAGTGAATTCATCGCAGAACTAGTGCGTTATCCCACCTGAGATTGGTTCGACAATTTTATTTACCCTATTCTACATTGATCATTAGGATTACCCAAACCCATAAGTAAAACCATTTTTATCAAGTGGCACCGTTGCTGGGGATAGTCAGCAGCAACCATTCCACGGGTACCATTCTAAGAAGCCTATGGACCATTTAGAATATTTCGATAGGATTTACCAAACGGTCAAGATGGAGAGCGTCACTGAAGACACATAAAACTACGATTGTTCCCATTCTCTCTTATTGGAATTGCTCAAGAATGGGAGAGGAATCTCTCACCCAATTCAATACATACTTGGAAGGCCTGCAAACAAGTTTTCTTATCAACATTCTACTCGCCTGCTAGGAAGAAAAAGGTACATAATGACATATCCACATTCTCTCAGGTAGGCAATGAATGACTATATGAAGCTTGGAATCATTATAAAAGTTATATTCCAATATGCCCACATCATGGTTTCCCACACAATTCCCTTCTGGCCACATCCCATAAAGGCCTTTTACGACCTTATAAAATGATGTTGCACACTGCTAACTCAGGTAACTTCTTCGACAAGACCTATGCTGAAGGCTACCAGCTAATTGAGAGATTAGCACAAAATGATTATGCATACAATGATACCTACACAACATAACCTGAATCAGTTAAATACAGAGGTATCCTTGAAGGTCTACCACCAATAATGACAACATAGGTGAACTTCTTAGGACAAACTATGCCTCCCTATAACAACCCTGTTCTGTCATTAGGAATCACACCACCACCACCCCACATTTCCAAAATACTAAATGAATATAATCTAAACTACCATCATATACCACCTTCTAGACAACCACCCCAAAGCGACGACCCCACCCCACAAGAGACCACAAATCTGCTTCTCAGACAGCTTTTAGAAAGTCAACAACAGTTTGATAAGGATTTTGGACAATTTAAAAAAGAAATAAATGATAAAGTCGACATTGCCTGCACCGACCTAGCAAATCAAATATGGCAAATGTCTTCTCATTTAAAAGCAATGGACAGGGACTTTAATGATCTCAAATCATGTATTATTAATTTCGACCTAAATCCCTCTCTCATCCGGAATGTGCACATGCCATTACTCTTCGCAGTGGAAAGGCTATGCCACCTAGAACTCCCATTGAGGACAATGGTAGAAAAAGTGGGGGGGGGGGGGGGGGGGGGGCCCCCCCCCAAAGGGAGNCCCATAGAGGAAGACGATGATGTAGAGGAGATTCGTAGTGGTAATCCTCGAGAAACTGGTGATGAAAATGAGGATGCTGAAGAAGAAATACGTATAGCCAAGGAACTAAACAATAAAAATGGTAAAGGAAAAGCCGTTGCGGAAGATAACCCTACAACTAAAGCCCCAATCTACAAACCACCCCTCTATGAACCCAAACTACCTTTCCCAGGTAGATAAAAAGCCAAGCTTATGGAAAAGTATATGGCTCATTTTGAGGAACAAATGAAGGAGGTTCGACTAGCAATGCCACTCATCGATGCATTTACGCTCGTGCCTCACTACAAAAAATTCCTAAAAGATGCAATGAAAAAGAGACTTAAGGATATTGAAGGAACGGTTATCCTAACCAAAGAATGCAACACAATAATCCAAATATCCAACGCGTAAGTGTCATGCCCTACTCTGTCGCCAGGAAATTAGGATTCACCGTCTTTCAACCTTGTAAGATCCAGATTGTGCTAGCAGAAAAATCTATAAAGATCCCCGATGGAATTCTGGAAGACTTACGAGTCAAGCTAGGAAATACGGAAGTACACATCCACATTATCATTCTCGAAATGGAAGAGGAACCAAAAGACCCCCTCATTCTCGGTCGACCGTTCTTAGCCACAACTGGAGCGATCATTGATGTCAAGAAAGGAAAGATCAACCTCCATATAGGGAATGATCAAGTACATCAATTTGATATGAGGGAAGTCCTGAAGAAACCCTCCATGTATGAAGAAATTTTAAGCATATATGTCATAGACGAGCTCACCAATGAGTATTCAGAGGATTTCGCTCAGAAAGACATCTTGCAAAAAGCCATCGAGGGGGAAAGGAATGGAGATGGAATTTTCGGGATTCAGGTTGGAGACCTGCAGAGAGAACAAGATTCTCACGAAACTCTTTTTGAATGCCCCATATTTGAAGAAATATTCGCGCTTGACCTTAAGGAAGAAAGTAATACAAGCGTGGAAAAATTGAGTGTCGAGGAAGACTGAAACGAGTTGAAACCGCCTAAACTCGAGCTAAAAACTCTTCACAGGGACTCAAATATGTTTTCTTGGGAACAAATTCCACTTACCGGTGATTGTTAACAATGAGTTAACCGATACTGAGATTGACCGCCTGACTAAAGAGTTAAAACGGCTCATGAAGGCTATTGGATATTCTTTACATGATATTAAGGGGATCTCTCCTTCTTTATGCATGCATCAAATCCATCTAGAAAATGAATCCATAACGTCAATTGAGCATCAAAGAAGATTGAACCTTAACCTGAAGGAAGTGGTCAAAAAGGAAATCCTTAAACTTTTGGATGCATGAATCATTTACCCAATCTCAGACAGCAATTGGATCTCTCCTGTGCATGTTGTTCCAAAGAAAGGCGGGATCACAGTCATAAAAAATGATAACGATGAGCTGATTCCTACCAGAATGATTATATAACACATGATGTGTATCAATTATAGGAAGCCAAATGCTGCAACAAGGAAAGACCATTTCCCGCTCCCTTTCATCGACCAAATGCTAGAAAGGTTTTCAAATCATCCTTATTATTGCTTCCTAGATGGGTATTCTGGATTTTTTCAAATCCCCATTCACCCGGACGACCAAGAAAAGACTACCTTCACTTGCCCTTATGGTACATTTACCTACCGAAGAATGTCGTCTGGATTATGTAATGCCCCTGCTACTTTTCACAGATGCATGTTGTCAATCTTTGATGATCTAGTCGAAAATGTAGAAGTTTTCATGGACGATTTCTCTGTGCATGGTACCTTCTTTGCATCGTGCTTGGCTAATCTTTGCAAGGTACTAAAACGCTGCGAGGAGACCAACCTGGTTTTGAATTGGGAAAAATGTTACTTCATGGTCTGAGATGGCATAGTTCTAGAGCACAAGATATCCGAAGAGGAATAGAGGTCGATAAAGCTAAGATAGAAGTAATGACTAATCTAGGACCCCCAAACTCAGTCATAGAGATCCAAAATTTCTTGGGACATGCAGGGTTTAATAGAAGATTCATCAAGGATTATTCCAAAATTGCAAGACCCCTCACGAGGTTGCTTTGCAAAGAGGTTGATTTTCGTTTTGATGATGAATGCATGCACGCTTTCAATAGGATCAAGCAGAAGCTGATAAGTGCTTCGGTCGTGCAACCCCCAGACTAGACTCTCCCTTTTGAAATAATGTGCGACGCAAGTGACTAAACAGTGGGAGCAGTCTTAGGACAACGGAAGGACAAGAAGCTTCATGTTATATACAACGCGAGCAAAATGCTTGATGAAGCTCAGACTAAGTATGCAGCGACTGAGAAGGAAGTATTAGCGATTGTCTTCGCTTTCGAGAAGTTCATGTCTTACTTAGTGGGATCTAAAGTGATAGTCTACACAGATCATGCCGCGCTAAGACACCTGTTGGCTAAAAAAGATGATAAACCAAGGTTAATTAGGTGGACACTCTTACTCCAAGAATTCGACATGGAAATCAAGGATAAGAAAGGGATCGAAAATGGTGTGGCAGATCATATCTCTAGGATGCGAGTCTATGAAAACTTGCCCATTAATGACTCACTGCCAGAGGAGCAACTTATGGCATTGGGAAACCTTAGTGGCGTCAAGGCACTCGTAGGCCCGGGATATGACGTGAAAGCAATGGTTACTGTAGAAGCCAGAGAACCTTGGTGCGAAGAGATCGTGAACTACCTGGAATGTGGAACATACCCACCAACGAAGGAAAGTTATCAGATGAAGAAGTTCATGAAAGATATCAAGAGGTTTTATTGGGACAAACCATATTTTTACACCTTGAGTAAATACGGCTTGTACCGAAGATGTGTGGTAGAAGAAGTAGAGGGAATCCTAACACCTTGCCATGGAACAGCCTATGGAGGTCACTTCACCACTTTCAAGAGAGTATCAAAGTTCCTCTAAGCAGGATTTTGGTGGCCTACCATGTTCAAAGATACTCATCGGTTCATTAATCGATATGATTCCTGCCAAAGGAAGGGTAATATAAGTAAGAGAAACGACTTTATCAGTTCAAAAATGCCCAAAAACCCGATAATGGAAGTCGAAGTCTTTGATGTTTGGGGAATCGACTTTATGGGGCCGTTCCCATCCTCTTCTGGAAAAAAATTTATTCTAGTACCTGTAGACTATGTCTCTAAAGGGTTGAAGCAATTGCCAACCCTACTAACGATGCCAAGGTCATTCTGAAAATGTTTAAGAAATAGATCTTCCCAAGGTTTGGAACACCGAAGATTGTGATCAACGATGTGGGTCACATTTCATAAACAAGGTGTTTGAAAGCTTATTGAAAAAGCATGGTGTCAAGCACAAGGTCGCAACGCCATATCATCCTAGACGAGTGGTCAAGTCAAAGTGTCTAAGAGACAGATTAAAGCCATACTTGAGAAAACCGTGGATGTGAGTAGAAAAGACTGGTCTTTAAAATTGGATGACGCCTTATAGGCTTATCGAACAAATTTTAAAACTCCTCTTGGGACCACACTTTTCCACATGTTGTATGCAAAAGCATGTCATTTTCTAGTAGAGCTAGAGTACAAGGCATTGTGGGCGGTGAAACTACTGAACTTCATTGTTTAAGGCTTTAAAGAAAGACAAGAAATGCGGTTTGAGGAATTGGATGAAATTAGACTCCAAGCCAATGACAACTCTAGGTTTACAAAGAGCGCACCAAGGCCTTTCATGATAAAACGATTCAGTATAAGGAATTTAAGGAAGGAGACCAGGTGCTGCTATTCAACTCTAGGCTGAAAAGTTTCCATGGGAAGCTAAAATCGCGATGGTCAAGACCATTTACAGTTAAAGAAGCGCACCCTTATAGAGAAATTGTCCTATGGAACAAGAACGAAGAAGAGTTTGTAGGGAATGGTCATAGACTAAAGCCATATATGGCAAGGGAGAGTACACAATAAGAATCTACTCTGTCACTCCTGGACCCACCTCTGTCTTGGTAAAAATTGAATGAACGTCAAGTTAAGAGACGTTAAACAAGTTCACTTGGGAGGAAGTCCCATGTTGTGTTTTAGAAGTTTGATTTTCTTGCAAGTTAGGTTCAGATATTTAAGTCATTAATGACCAATTCACTGATATTGAGGTCAGCGCAAAGCAAGGATCAAAGAAGATTAAAAACTTAGACGTTTTGAAAAATTGCAGAATCGGGGAGGTTGCACTGGTCAACATATCGGTCACACTGGTGATCAGTCTAAATCAACCGTAGGTCCGAAGAAGATGGACCGACCGACATACCGGTCTCACTCCCGAACGGTCCAAACAGTTAGAGATCGGAGCAACCTATGCTAGTCAACGTACTGGTTGAGCTGCGACCAATACAAATCCTACGTCAAATTCTTAAAACACACACCAATCAGGTATACCGGTCCATATCCTGACCAATACAAGGTGTAAAATTCTGAACTAAGTCATTTTTCAAACATTTTAATTTAGTTTTTATTTTATTCTTTTAGGTTCCATTCTTCGACTTAGAAACATAGGGACTGTGTTGTTTAAGTTTGGGGGAGGAGCCACCTTTGGACTGATATCGTTCTCTATTTTGTTCTGTGATTGAGTCTCATGCGCATTAAATTATGTTTTACTGAAAATCTGAAAATTTTCAAAAATATTTGCTTTTATTCGGATTTTTCACCTAGGATTGCAGTGCATTTTAGTTTAGGATTGAGTCTCATTTAGTGGCATTGCACGTTTTCAAGAAAGAACCTATGCACCTTTACTCCCGATCATCGATTTTGGCTTAGTAGTCTCGAAAGGTCTTGAAGAGCTTTAAATCTTAATGTTTAAAAAGCTAGGTGATTGGTTTGTGATGCCTGCTAACCTAGATTGCTTTCAATTATGATACAAGTGTTTCATGGTACTTTTTATATTCAAGCATGAAATTGAGCATTTTAGCCTAAACACATATAGCTCAATTCAGTCATTCTCACTTTTAGGATGATTCCCACTAACCCCTTTGCACCCTTAGCATAAACACTTGTGTGAGCTCTCCTTGTTTGATTTAGCCAATTTTGCAAAAACCTGAAAGTATAGAGAGCAATAGTAGAGAAAATCTGTGCGGGTAGCTTAGGATGTTGGGAATGAAATAAAATAAAAAGAAAAGCTTGGGTAACTCAGGATTTGGTTTCGATCTAGTTATGGGTAGAAATAGGCCTGAAATTATGAGATTGATTTGAAAAGAGAAAGAAAAGAATGGGTAGAAAAAAAAGAAAAGAAAAAAAAATGGTGAAGAAAAAGAGTTCAAAAGAATAGGATTGCGTAGATTTAAGAGTCTAAGTTTGGAGGGAATATAGATGTTGAATATTGAGAGAAACCAATTACAGTCGACCTTCATGCCTTGTGTGGAACTTTCTCTTTTGCATTGGAGTCCCCATTAGTCTGGACCGATTGAAATCACTGTGTGCCTTGATCATGTTTCACTCCTGCTAGTTGAACGTAGGAAAGCATGATAGGTTTAGATAGGTGGATCATCTTTGCTTATTCATAATAATGGAAGGTGATATTGCTTGAATGGTAAGACGACTAGTTATGCTAAGTCGAAAACGCTCTCATCGATGACTTTTGGTTTCTGAAGTTCTTGTTTTTCAAACCTCGACCCTTTGTTTAGATTTTGTTTTGCTTGAGGGCAAGCAAATGATAAGTTTGGGGGAATTGATGTATAGGGATTTTATCAGTTTTTAACTCGGTTTTCATTCATCTTTTCGGTAGTTTAGGATGCATTTAGAGTCCTTTAGATTGCATTTTACACACTTAGGACATTTCAAGTTCAAAGTCAGATTTATACAGGGACAAGACCAAAGAGGAGCAAATCAGCCAAGTGTGGAGAACCGGAGCACCGTACCGCTGAACATACCGGTCGGGACCACTGACCGGTCCAATTAGTCAGGAACAACTCGAAGCAATGCACCAATCAACATCACAGTCAGACCTTATGACCGCTCCAATAGACAGCTACTTCGCTAAGACCATACCGGTCCCTATACCGGTCAAGCCTGACCGATCTCCAACCCAGAAAACGCGACGGATCAAGTGCATCGGTCAAGTACCAATCATTCTAACCGGTACCGACCCAATGTTTTCAGTTTTTAATTATTTTTAATCATGTTTTCTGGGCTTACTATATAAGGAAGCCCAATACTAAAACCCTAGGAGAGTTTTTCCCCTATTTCCAGTTCTCAGATTTACACTTACTCTCTAGAGAACTCTTGTAGTTTTTGATTATCTATTGCAATTTACTTTCAATTCTTTGCCTTTGCTTGATTTACTTTCTTGTTTTCTGCTTACATCTCCCAAATCACGAACATAAACTCCCAAAATGTTATGTTCATGATGTGTGAGTAGTTTATTCAACTTATGGATTATGGTTAGATCTGGGTTGATTTTGGTTAATAATGATGTTTAAGACTGACTAGAATAATGTCTTCTCCATGATTGTTGAGTTTAATGCTTAATTTGATTGATCACCCTGTCTATGATCCTAGGGAATTTCACGCCTGAGAGGTGTTTGATGAAATTCCCCAAACAAATAATCATGTTGTCTATTAATTCTATTCAAGAGATTGTTTTAGGATGGTAGATTGTTGCATGAAATTGAGTTTAATGTTTTTTAGTTGTGCTTTCTTTCAAGGGATTGTTTAGATTGCATGATTAGGAAATGGTTATCACCACGAGAGTGGGTTAATTTATATTAGAAATTCTTTGACATAAGACAAGCTTTATTGTGTGAAATTGAACATCATTAGCCACCAAATGACTGCCCATTTCGATTACCTTAGTCCATATGCTTGCTTTAATTCTTGATTTACGCTTATTCGATTTACTTATATTTTTCTTTATGTTAATCTGCCTTACTTAATTAGGATTGTTAGTGACAGACATACCCTATAAATTCCACCTAGACTTAGTGAATTCATCGCAGAACTAGTGTGTTATCCCACCTGAGATTGGTTCGACAACCTTATTTATTCTACATTGATAATTAGGATTACCCAAACCCGTAGGTAAAACCATTTTTATCAATAGTAAAGCTTCAAAAGGAAGCAAAACCCTAATATGGCAAGTTCAAATAAAACGCCAAGCTTAAAAGAAATAAGAAGCTTAAGTGATCTAATGATGATTAACTCTTGGATCAATCCTCTCTAAGCTTCTTGGTGGTTCATGGAAAAACATTGATGAGATAAGGAGCCTCATTAAAACCTTGGTGAGAAAACCCATTGGGATAAAACTCAACCGAAGGAAAAATAGTGCTCCACCTTTCATGAACCAAATTTAGCACTTGAAGACAATGTCATGGATCCAGTTCTTCTTCAATCTTCAAGTGTTGGTGGTGACTATCTAAGCTCTCCAAGGTATGCATCAAAGCTCAAACAAGTCTTTGTGCTCTTCATCTTATGATTGGACCCGTGGGCACTTGGAGAGTGAGCTCTTTATGATCGCCCTTGGTTCCAATGCTTCCCATGATATCAGGTGCTCTGAGATCCATTGGGGCACATAGATATGGGTCAGAGCCATGTTAAGTCATGGACTGGTTCCTTCAACCCCTTTTCTATGCAAGCAACAAAACAGTATGCAATCAAGAAGTACGAGCATCAATCGAACTCAAAGAGAGATCGATCAAACTTCATATGCGTTTTCGAGAACCACCTATGAACCGATTTGTCTGTGAATGAAATTGATGATCCAACGTTTTGGGAGAGGGATCAATCAAACCTTTAGGGGACCAATCAAACCTCTATATCACGACTCTATAATTCGATCGATCTAGGAGTTGGTACGATCGAACTTTGCGTTTTTCATCACTTTGATTTTTTTTTCCAGAAAGCAACTTGAAACTCACCAAAAATAGAAACCTGTGAAGAACAAACAAATAGGCGTTATGGCGAATCTCATCCAACTCATAGGCGTTATGGCGTTATGGCGAATCTCATCCAAATCATTCAGCTGAATCAACCACCTTTCTGATGAAGGCTTGATGTCGAAACTCATATGCTTGGTAGCTCAGATGCCTTGATAATCTAGTTCTACAGGCATGCATAAACAATATGGAATGAGGTTGTGCCCAGAGGTGTCTTGAAGGCAGTTTTATAAGCCCACAATGCATCATCTAGCTTTTTAGACCAATCCTTCGGCGATCTTCCTACTGTCTTATTCCAGAATTCCCTTTATCTCTCTGTTTAAACTTTCGACTTGTCCACTGATTTGCGGGGTGTTGCGGAGTAGCTACCTTATGCTTGACCTCGTTTTTCTTGAGAAGAGAATAGAAAAATCTATTGATAATATGCGTACCTCCATAGCTGATCACGATTTTTGGAACGCCAAACCTGGGAAGATAACTCATTTAAACATCTTCATGACAACCTTGGCTTCATTAGTGGGGTTAGCCATTGCTTCGACACACTTTGAGATGTAGTCAACTACTACCAGGACATACTGGTTCCCAAAGGATGGTGTAAAGGATCCCATGAAATTGATTCCGAAAACATTAAATACCTCAACTTCGAGGATGAAATTTCGAGGTATCTCATTGTGTTTGTTGATGTTCCCTCTTCTTTGGCAAGAGTCGCATATTGAGACAAAGTGATGGGCGTCTTTGAACATGATGGGCCATCAGAAACCAGCTTGCACCACCTTCGAGATTGTCTTAAAGGTGGCAAAATGTCTTGCATAGTTACATCCATGACAGTGAAAAAGTATTCCTTATACCTCATGCTCTAGTACACATTTCTTGTAAAGGTTGTCAGCACATCTCTTGTATAGGAAAGGATCATCCCATAAGTAGTGTCGAACATCTCTGAAAAACTTATGCTTGTCATAACCAGTGTATAAGAATGTTTTCGTACCTCATTGTTGGTGACTCACAGATGTTTCTGATGCAGCGAGACAACACACACACACTTTCTATAGGAAGACTATCGTCAAAAGGGGCATATGAATCGATTCTGAGTTAGGAAAAATGGTTTGCGACTCCGTTTTCGATCCCTTTATTTCTCTGATTTCCAAGTCAAATTCATGGAAAAGTGTACCCAACGAAGTAGTCTTGGTTTAGCATCCTTCTTCGTCATAAGGTATCGAAGTGTTGTGTGATATGTGTGCACTATCACCTTAGAGCCAACCAAATAGGATCTGAAGTTCACGAAAGTATAAACTACTGCTAACAGTTCCTTTTCAGTAGTAACATAGTTAGTATGCACCTCATCTAAAGTCTTGCTTCCAAAACAAATGATATGCATCTTCATGTCCTTCTTCTGTCCAAGGAGTGCACCTACTGCATAATCATTGGCATTACAAATTACGTCAAAAGGCAATTCCATGTCAAGTGGTTGCACTATAGGGGCACTGACTAAAGCTTCCTTGACTTTCGTGAAAGCTTCCATACAAGAGCTATCAAAATTGAACTTGCTTTCCTTGCACATGAGTTTTGTTAGGGGTTTCACAATCAAGGAGAATTCCTTAATGAATCTCCTGTAGAAACCTGCATGATCAAGAAAAATCCTAATATCTCTTACAGATTTTGGTTGCTGGAGGTTCGTCATCACTTCGATTTTTGCCTGATCAACCTCGATTCCATGCTCTAAAATCTTGTGCCCAAGGACTATCCCATCGCAAACCATAAAGTGACAATTCTCCCAGTTCTGAACTAGGTGCTTCTCCTCACAACGATTTAGAACCTTGCATAGGTTAGTTAGTAAATCTTGAAAAGAAGAACAATGGATAGAAAAATCATCCATAAGCACTTTCATGATGTTCTCAATCAACACAAGAAATATGGACATCGTGCATTTCTCGAAAGTAGCCGATGCATTGCATAATCCAAAGGGCATCCTCCTATATGCAAATGTTCCATAGGGGCAAGTTAAGGTAGTCATCTCTTGATCATCTGGGTGTATAGGTGATGTCATTCAAGTTTTATCTTAGACAACTAAATTTGCAAGTGCACATGCAGTCGCTATAGTAATTAGGGATCAAATCCACATAGACTAAAATGCTATCACGAAGAATCCTATAAGACTAAACAGTGGCAACGACAAACATAAAATGGTTAAGAGTAGTAACTAGCAATAAAGAGAGCGAATAAAAGCAGTAAAGGCATGCAATCAAACCTAGGGAATTATAAAGGGGAGTTTTCAGGCACTACTTAGATATCTAGTCGAGAACAAAATTCAAACCTATTAAAATCTATTTTGGTTTCTAGAAGTAAGTTGTCCGACAAAATCTCAGGGCTAACCAACGCCCAAGCGAACTCTTCAACACATAACATTGTGTTACTCAATGCTAAGCTCAAGCTATGCTACACAAACCTACTCTAAATTATTCAAACCAAATCCCTGAAAAATAGATTAACCCGACGAGATCTCAAGGCAGCTTATTCCTAAGTGAGTTCTTCTACCCCTAGCACCTGTCACTCAATGCTAGATTCAAATCATGGTAAGCAAGATTTAAGTAAGTTTCACTAGACTCTATCCATTCTTCACTAAGGGCTAAATATCTAGTCTAAACGTCTCGTAGTTGTTTATTTGGGAAATCTAATTGATTGCTTGTCAGACTTAAACCATCCTAAATCTGTATCTAATTTTCAGGTTAAATCCAAGTTGAAAATCTAAAACTAATGAAGGATCCTACTGTTTTATATTCTCAAAACCTTAACCTAACATGAAACCTTAATTCTCGTTTTATGAAAACCCTATATTGAATTTGTTAGACTACTCAAAAATGGTAGATGAAATCACACAAATCATAGTTGAAAGCATAAAACAAAGTATTGAATTGAATAAACGAAACAAGGGTTCCAAATACGAACTTGTCAGATCTAATCTATCTCTCTAAAACAAAAGTCTATAGAAACCTAGATTGCAAGAAAAATGAAAGTTGGGTGAAATAGAATAAAATTAAAGCTAAAAAGAATTGTGTCTTTTAATTTCAGAGGTCTTAGTGCTTTTATAGGGTTTTCAGAACATCCTTAGGGTTATGCTTCGAAACCGCAACTTCGGGAAAACCCACTTAAGGGGTTCGATCGAACCTGGTTTGGTTCTATCAAACCTACTCTTTCTGGTTCTGAATCCAGACTTTGCATGATGAATAACAATCTTGGTTTGAAAATAGTCCGATTGAACCTGGTGTGGTTCAATCAATTACAATTTCATTTCTTTAGTCGATATTGAGTTTCAAGGATTGAGCCCAAAGATCTTGTTCAGAGGGAGATTTGATTGATCCTGTATACAGTCTAATCGAACCTGAGCTTTGACAGATTTGAATTCCTTAAGTCTTCTTGTAATCAGTGTAACAGCTTCATTTTATCAGATATCGATTCTGGACCTACAAAAACCCAAAAGGATACAAGAAGACTCCAAAAGCACATAAGTGACTCGATTAAAGGCCTATAAATCTATCGAAAGACGGGTTACCAACCCCTAAAACAAGGACATATCAATTTTAAACCTTTGCTTGTCCTCAAGTAAAGACAAACAAGAGCAAAAGGGAAAATCGTAGGGACTCCTCTCTTTTCAGCTGACCATAAGCAAGACTTAACCTATAAACTGCACAATACCACACATGTTAGCGTATTGTCCCCAAATTGCCACAATAACTGCCCAAGCCTTTCCATACTCTGAACCTCATCCCGAAGAGAATATGCATTCATATCAGTTAACTCACCACATTCATTATCAGTCGACGTGAGTTTCTCATCAATGAACCTTTCAACTGGAGAAAGAGCTAGTTGATTGTGTAGAGAGGCTATTTGATGGTGAGTCTAAACAGTTTGGGGTAGTGATAATGAGCCTCATTAAAACTTTGGTTGGGAAAACCCATTGGGATACAACCCAACCGAAAGAAAAAAAGTGTTCCACCTTTCATGAACCAAATTTAGCATTTGTTGTTCGGTTTTTCAGTGACCAAAGTCTATAAATTCTTACAAAGTTTCAAACTTTCTTAGTTCTTAAGTTTTATATTCTAAAGATCTCTACTTTATTTGAAGAAAATCAGTAAAATCTTTAGATATTGGTTTGAGCTCATGCATGTGTGTTAATGGTGACCAAGAACTGATCTTTGGTGGTAATTTTTCTTCTTGTGCAAGGTTGAAGAAGGAAGCTTCAAGGGAAACCATAAAACTGGACTTTTGTGAGTGTGGTCGCGACCGTACCGCCACATCGAGCCAGCCGATGGCCTCTCGCCTGACACATGCACCTGCCCATGTACCATACGTACCGTACTGTCGTCTGTGCCTTCCTCGTGATGAACTTCCTGATCAGCCCTATGGTGAAGCCCTCACTCGGTTTTTCTAGAGGAAATTCGAAGAACTAAGGAGGACTCATATGAACCCTCACGCTCTCGAGGCTCCTCCACCACCTCCTCCTCCTAGGTGAGCTCCAGTCCATGAAGAAGATCCTTTTGTTGTTGAGCCTATGACACAAAGAGAGAGGCCATGGTGGCCACCTAGAGACCCTCACTCGAGACAACAAGCCGTTTCGTTCTAAAGTCGAATGAGGTATGAAGAAGATGATCACTTTGATCAAAGAGAGAGACCACAAGGACAACCAAGAGGAGCTAGGCACTATGTGGAGGAAGCGGATGAGTATTATGATGTCTCAAGCCAAGCCGCTCCAAGGAGACACCAAAGAGATCCAAGACAAGAAAGGCTCGAAGGGATTAATTTTACGATTCCTCAATTCCAAGGCAAGAGTGATCTAGAGGCGTATCTTTAGTGGGAAAAGATGATTGAGATGGTATTTGATTATACGTGGAACTCCGAGCTTAACAAAGTAAGGGTAGCTGCTATTGAGTTTAATGAGTATGCCTTGAAATGGTGGGACCAACTAGTGACCTCAAGAAGGCGCAATGGTGAACAACCTATTGAGACGTGGACCGAGATGAAGATGGTTTTGAGAAAGAAGTTTGTTCCAAGCCACCACCATAGGTATCTTCACTAAATATTGAGAAGATTAACCCAAGGGTCTAAGACAATAGATGAGTATGGTGTATAAAGTTCTTAATCGTTTTTAATATTTGTTTTCATTCATTTTGCATTAGTTTATGTTGAATTTAGAGTGTTTTAGGTTGCACTTGCTTTGCATAATCATGTTTTATGTGTGGAGCTGAGCTTAAGTCGAGAAGCGGATCAAAAGAAGCATTTTAGAGTGTTTTAGAGCAAAAAGAGACAAGTCAAATTTGTAGCACCCTGTACCGGCCAATTATTACGATTAACCAGACCGACGTCAACACATGAAGCATGTTGTAGCACACTATACCAGTTAGGACCTCACTGGTACCCTGACCGGGAATGATGCCCTGTATTCGACCGAGACTTCTATACTGGTCAGAACCTCACCGGTACCATGACCGGGGCTGATGCCCTGTATTCGACCGAGACTTCTATACCAGTCATGGTACTTCTATACCGGTCAGAACCTCACCGGTACCCTGACCGGGGCTCACCCTCCGACTCTTGATAAAAACATGTATACTGGTCGATCTAACCGATACCAGCTCCCCGTTCAGAGACAAAACAAGACATTTTCGCTTGTTTAGTTTTTGAGAGTATAAATAGAATTAAAAACCTTATTTTGAAAACAAGTTTTATTTTTAGATTTCTCTCTAAGTGTTTTTTTAATCCTTTGAAAATCTTGTAAGATCTTGGTTTCATATTTGCAATTACATCTTTCATTTCTTCTATTTACTTGATTTTATCATGATTAAGCATGAATCTCACATGAGATTTTGTGTTGAAACCATGATTAGTAAGTAGTTATCTTGTTAAGTGAATGAGTTAGGTAGATTAGGATGATTAAGTGCTTGATTATGTTGCTTAGGGCTTAGACTGTTAATATCTTCACTTGATTGATGTGTTTAATGCTAGATTGGACTTAGCTAATCGAATCTAGAACTTAGACAATTTATTGCTCGAAAGGTGTTTGATGAAATGTGTGAATGAATCAATTAAGTGTTAAATGATATCCAACCAAGGAATTGTGCTAGGGTTGTTTAGTAGTTGCATAGACTAGAGTAAACTATTTGTAATTATGTGATTAGTCAAGGGATTGTACAATTGCATGATTAAGAAAGGGGTTTTTACCAATGGGTTGGATTAGCTTAATTTAGATAGCTCTTAGACTAAGGATTAACATTGATTGATAGAAATGAGTAGCATAAACTTGATTTTGATCACCGAGTCAATAACCTATACCTATTCACTTAGTTTCTCTTAATATTTTACCTAAATCGTTTTCATTGACTTTTTGTGATCTTAAGTTGACTTTTCATAATTGTTTGTATTTGCTTATGGTTTTGAATACGACTGTTTAGTGACAAAATATTCTCTATCATTTTTGAGTTATCACAACCCGAGATTGGTTCGGCATTCCCTTACCACTATACTACATTGTTAACTCGGTTTACTAATCAATAGAAAAAATCATGTTTATCAGAGTACTATCAAGAAATGGAGATGCTATTGTTGAGGACCGATCTTAGAAAAGAAAGGGAAACCACTATGGCCTCGTTCCTTGGAGGCTTGAACTGTGAGTTGCAAGATCATTTGGAGCTCCAACACTATGTGAAGTTAGAAGAGATGCTACACAAAGTCGTCATGATTGAGAAACAACTCGAGAGAAATGGCAAGACTACTTACAAGCCAACTTATGTCAAGTATTCTAAGCTTAATTACTCCAAGATTTGGGAACCACCTAAGAAGCCATTTACTCCCTCACCTAGGGAAGAGCATAAAGAGCAGCCTCACTTTTCTAAAGATAAAGGCAAAGCTATTGTCGATCCCCCAAGATCTTGAGATGTGAAGTGTTTCAAGTGTCAAGGAAGCGGCCACTATATGAATGAGTGTATCAAGTTATGGTTCTACTTGATGATGGAGAGTACATTTAAGAGGATGAAGATGTTGCCCAAGAGGAAGTAGAAGACTCCACTGAAGATTGTGAAGAAGAGGCTGCCCGTGGAGAGTTGTTGGTTCATGATAAACATATTTTTTTGGGTTTCTATGGTGGTTTATCAATGAAGTATGGGTAAGATGGGTGATCGGATTGTCGAACTAACTCGGGGGTAATTAACTCACAAATCCTATGGTAGATTTTACTAAGTCTAGGTAAACACAAAAGGGGTTTGTCTGTCAATAACAACTCCTAAGCAAATAAATAAACAAAGAGATAAATTGAAAATGAAAGCAAATAGAGTAAACTGAAAATGACAAAAATCAGAAATGAAAGCAAACTTATGGATTAAGGGGATTGATAATCGGTAGAAGTTTTCATGCTAGATTGGTTTACTAACTACCTTTTGTTTATTCTATGTCTAGGAATCTCTAAACTAGACTAACTCACTCTCGTGATGGAAGTCCCTTTTCTAATTCTACCATTACACAATTCTCTTGGCAATGAAGCATGATTAAAAAGCATTAAACAAAATTCCATGCAACAATTAGTCAATAACTTAAAAAATCTCTTGGAAAGAATCGACTCACAACCTATTCATTGTACGGGAATTCTATCAAGAACCTCTCGGGTGATAATTTTCCTAAGGATCTAGATTATGTTAGCTACTCCTATTCTAGCACTAAACGCATGAATAAATTGAGAATACTTATTCTATTATTGATCTAAACCATTCTAGCAATCAAATCTACCGATCTAACCCCTAATCCATAAGTTTATAAAAACTACTCACAACTCATGACTAAAACACTTAGAGAGTTTTTATGCATGATTTGTGGGAGGGATTGAGATTAGAAACAAGGAATCAAAACAAGAGCAACAAGAAAAACAAGAACAATCATATAAAATAAAATTGCATAAAATAAAAGTACCAAAGTTTCTCTCACAAATGAGATATAAAACTTCAAAACATAAGAAAACTGAGAGAAAAAACATCTTTAGGGTTTTTGGGGTTGGGTCTTTATATAGGAGACCAAGAATCGAGCTAAAAATGGAAAGTAGATTTGGGTCGGCGGAGCCTCCGCCGGTCAGTGCAAACCGGCGGGCCTGATCGGCGTGCCTTGTCCAATGCTCCTTGCTCGGGCATCGCCGGTCAATGCTCCAAATCTCCCTGCTCGTGCTTCGCCGGTCAAGACTTCACCGGTGGGCCTGACCAGCGGCCTTCCTCCAAATCTCCCTGGTTGGCATCCACCGGTCTAGCTTGACCGGCGTGATCATGACCGGCGTGAGTGGAAATGTCGAGACTTAGCCGTTTTTGCTCGTTTTTGCTCCGTATTGCCTTGGTTCCTCTCTTTTGCTTCCTCTGCACCTGAAATAATGAAAAACATGCAAATACAACCTAGAGACTCTAAAATACATCCTAACCTAACGAAAAACGAATGAAAACCGAGGGGTAAAACCGGTAAATTTCACACTCATAAGTTCATAAGTAGGATTTTGCTATTGGTTTAACAATTCCCACCATCAATGTACTATAGGGTAAGAAAGATGTCGAACCAACTCAGGTGGTGATAACGCACTAGTTCTATGATGGTATTTAGCTAAGTCTAGGCGGAATCCATAGGTAAGGTTTGTCACGAACGATCCTATCTATAATACTAAATAAAATGAGCAAGGAAGTATATGAGATCGAAGGAAATAAAAACTCAGAATATAAAGTAAGCATATGGACCAGGACAATCTAATCAGGCAGTCTTTTCATGCTAGATAGTGGTTTAATTCTGGCAGTCAAGGTTATCTTATATCTAGGAATTTCTAATGTAAATTAACCCACTCACGTGGTGAAAACTCTTTCCTAGTCATGTAATCGAAACAATCCCTTGAAAGAAAGCACAATAAAAAAGCATTAAACTCAATTCCATGCAACAATCTATAGTCTTAAACCCTTGAATAAGATCTATACACAACAAGTTTCATATTTTCCGGAATTTCATCAAACACCTTCCGGGCGATGAAATTCATAAGATCTAGTCTAGGTTGGCTACTCCTATTTTAGCATTAAGATCATGAAATTGAAGAAGACATTAAATCACATTCAACCCTAAACCATTTTAGCAATTCAATCCTACCCTTTTCTAACCCTAATCCATAGTTTCTAGACATGATTTGTGATTGAAAACCAAACGATGAACAATAACAGATGAACAATAAATGCGATGAACAATAAAATCGATGAACAATAATGATGAATAGTGACAGAAAGAAATAGGAATCAAAAGCAGATAAAAAATCAAAGATAGAAATCAAAGAAAGCTAATGAAGTAAAAGATAGTCAAAGAGCTACAAAGAGTTCTGAGACGAGAGAAAACTAGAGAGAAAACTCAGATCTAAAAAAAAATAAAAAAGAATAAAAACTTGGGTTTTAGTTATTTTTGGCTCCCTTTTATACTTAGCCGAAATTACAAAGGAAAAAGCCCAATAAGCTTGAAAACCGGCGATTGGTACCGTGATAAAAGGATTTTCTCCTTTATTAATAAATGTAGTATAGAGGGTTTAATATCGAACCAATTCGGGAGTGAATAGCATACTAGGAATATGAAGAATTCATCTAGTATAAGTTAATAGGGGATTTATTCTGACACTAAACAATCCTCAGCAAACAATTTAACTAAAACAAAGCAAAACAGAAAAGTCAACGAAACCGAATAAACTTGAAATCAAAGATAAACTAAGCAAATGGGCAAAGGTAATCGACTCTGGTGATCAAGTTCATGCTTATGATGGTCATTTATATCAATCAATGCTAATACTTAGTCTAAGAACTATCCAAATTTGCCTAATCTAATCCCTTGGTAAAAATCCCTTTACTAATCATGCAATTGTACAATCCCTTGACTAATCACATAATTAATAAGCATTAAACCCTAGTCTATGCAACTACTAAACAAACCTAGCACAATCCCTTAGTTAGACCTCATTTAGAACTTAAAAGATTCATTCAAACATTTCACCGAACACCTTCAGGGCAACAATTTGTATAAGATCCATGACAACGTGATCAATCCTATTATAGCATTAAGCACATCAAATAAGTGAAGATAATGAACAATCGAAGCCCTAAGCATCATAATCAGTCACCATTCACCCTAATCTACCTAACCCATTCACTTAGAAAGAAAACTACTCACTCATGGTTTTAACACAAAATCTCACGGGAGATTCATGTTTAGCCATGATTAAATCAATAAATAAGAAGAGATTAAGAAGAGAAATGCAATAATACTCAAAGGTTTTACAAAGTTCTCAAAAGCTTAAGAGAGTTCTGGAGAGAGTAATGGAAACTAAGAAGAAAAAAACTTTCTAAGAATAGGGCTTTGATCCCTATTTATAGTCTCTCTCAAAATGTCTAAAATGACTTAGTTCAAAAACAGGATTCAGGAGCATGGACCGGTCAAGCTGACCGGTACGGTGACTGGTCTAGGTACCGCGGATGGATGACCAGTCACATCTGACTGGTATGGAGACCAGTATGGTTCTCCGACAACTTCTGGTGAGGTTGAACTGGTCACATCTGATCGGTATGGTGACCGGTATGGTTCTGTGGCCTGTTGGTCAACTCTGAAAATGTTGACTTTCCTGCCTTTTTACACCTTTTGCATCCTTCTTGATGTATTCCTCCCTACGATTGAATGCTCTTGATGACTCAAAGACCAAGCGGCCGCCGAAGTGAGAGTGGCTAAGAAGTGAGATCTCTCAATCCCTACATGAAAACATTCTCAAACTCGTTAGATTCTCTAAATAGACAAAAATAAGAGATATAGTCAAAGGAGAAGTGAATGGTCGTGAATTTAGGTCGATAGAACGATTTTGGGGTTGACGGATACGACTGTGTACAGCTACGCTGACCGTACAAAAGAAATGGGAAAAGGATCCTTCGACCGAAATGACTCCAAACGCAAAACCCTTCGGTGAGATTCTTCCTAAGGGGAAATGAGGAGAAACACTCGAGAGAGATGGTCAGAGAGGCGAGATCTGGGCGGAGAAGGAATCTTGAGCTCTCCGTGGAACGTATGGTACAGCCTCGCCGGCCATACGGTGAAATCTTCTTTCGGGTTTTTCGACCGTTTGAACTCCAAATGAAAATCTTTCGGTGAGTCTTTGTCTTAGATAAAAAGATAAGGATCAACCGAAAAAAACTCGGAAAAGAACGAGGTCTGGACGAAGGAACAATAAGAGATCTCGTCTCTCGACCGGGTGGCCTAATGCTTTAGCGATTCGCTTGGAAGAGGGGGAAACGAAGCCAGAACAAACTGAGAGCAAAGAGAATAATTTGGTTTTGGATATTACACACCAAAACCCTAAGGAATATTACTCATCCTTATTGAACTTCCAAAGCGAGAAAATCTCATTTCATTAAAATATTGAAAGTTAAAGATTGCAAAAAAACAGCTACAAGTCTTTATATAGTCTTAACTTGAAAAGGAAGCAAACCCTAAAAGGGAAAAGAAGGCAAAACGTAATGCTTAACAATCTATGGAGAGAGGTCTTGTCTTGTTTTTCTCAATCCCTTTGGTACTTGAGCATGCATCAATGTCTCTCAAGATCAATTCCATCTAAGGAAGAAGGATGCTAAGTCAATCAAGTTATCCAACTTCCTAGTCAACACTACCACTATAAGGAAAGCTCTTCATTCTAAACAATTTGTATTACTCTCGGTTTATAAGGAAGCCTTTAGTGCTTGACTAACCCATCACCGGAGTGTCCGAATGAACTTAAGATCTCTTGCAAAGGGTTGGAGATGTATTTCCAGGTGATGAGTACAAGGGTTTACCACCAATGAGAGGTATTGAGCATTAGATTGACTTTGTTCCCGGGGCAACACCTCCAAATCATCCAGCTTATAGGAAAAACCTCGTGGAGACCAAGGAGCTTCAAATACAAGTGGAAGAACTCCTTAGCAAAGGCCACATCCGTGAGAGCATGAGCCCTTGTGCCGTGCATGTTCTCTTAGTGCCTAAGAAGGACGGTTCTTGGTGGATGTGTGTAGATTTGTTGAGCCATCAATAACATTACGGTTAAATATCGTCATCCCATACCTAGACTTGATGATATGCTAGATGTATTGCATGGTTCTATTATTCTTTCTAAGATCAATTTTAAAAGTGGCTATCATCAAACTAGGATGAAAGAGGGTGATGAATGGAAAACTGCCTTTAAAACTATGCATGGATTGTATGAGTGGTTGGTAATGTCTTTTCGCTTAAATAATGCACCTAGTACTTTTATGAGATTGATGAATCATGTGCTTAGGAATTTGATTGGCTTGTTTGTTGTTGATACATCCTCCCTCATGGATTGGTAACCAAGGCTTGAAGAGAGACGAACGAGAGGTCGTCGGATGAAGCGACCAAGGATGACGCGGTCAAGGACAATTGAGAGTGGCTCCTCCAAGCTTTTCACTAAAGAAGGCTATTGGCTTCTTCTCTTGCATTAGCAAAACCCCAATCCAAAGCCCGAGGCATCACACTCAGTTTCAAAGGTTTTATTGAAATCCGACAACATGAGTAAAGGTGCATTGGTGAGCTTCTCCTTCAAGGTTTCAAAGGAATTTTCTTGAGCTTCTTCCCACTTAAACCTTACTATCTTCTTGACAACCTCAGTGAGTGGTGCGGCTAAGGTGCTAAAATCCTTCAGAAACCGCCTATAGAAGCTGGCTAGACCATGTAAACTCCTAACTTCTCCCACTGTCTTGGGATTTGGCCATTCTCTTATGGCTTTAACTTTCTCTTCATCCACCCTCAATCCTTCAGGTGATTCGTTCCAAATGTACACTTAGCCAAGTTAGCATAAAGTTGTTCATTTTTCAATACACTTAAAATCGATTCTAGATGTTTAGTACGATCAACTAAGTTCTTGCTATAAATAAGGATATCATCAAAATAAACAACAACAAACAATCCAATAATTTCCTAAGCACATGGTTCATCAATCTCATAAAAGTACTAGGTGCATTAGTTAATCGGAAAGGCATAACCAACCACTCATACAATCTATGTTTGGTTTTAAATGCGGTTTTCCATTCATCTCATTCTTTCATTCTTATTTGATGATAACCACTATTTAAGTCTATCTTAGAGAATATTTTAGATACATGAAGCTCATCTAACATATCATTTAAGCGAGGTATATGATGGCGATACTTAACCGTTATGGAGTTGATGGCTCTACAATCCACACACATCCTCCAAGTGCCATCTTTCTTAGGAACTAAGAGCACGAGCACAACATAAGGGCTTAAGCTCTCTCTGATGTACCCCTTATGCATAAGGTCCACCACTTTCCTTTGCAACCTTTGGTCTCCAAGGGATTGGTTCGGTAAGCCGGGCGATTAGGTAGAGTAGCTCCGAGTACAAAGTCAATTTGGTGTTCAATACCTCTCTTTGGTGGCAACCCATGAGTCCCTTCACCTAGGAAAACATCCTTAAACTGATGCAAAAGATCACTAAGAGCACTCGGAAGCTCCGATGATTGGTTAGACAAAGTTGCAAGTGATTCCTTAAACACAATTAACAAAACAGTTTGTTTGTTATGAAGAGCTTTCCTTACTACACTTTGGCTGACAAGGAAATTGGAAGCCTTAGAAGAAGAGGACTTCCTTAGTTGGAGTTGATCTTGAGCGACTTCTTGAGGAGTCATTGGGAGAAGGGTAGTCTTCTTGTCGGTGTGTTCAAAGGAGTATTTGTTGGTGAAGCCATCATGCAACACTCTTCTATCATATTGCCACGATCTTCCCAATAGAATATGACCAACCTCCGTTGGCAACACATCACACAAGATCTTGTCTTCATACTTGCATATGGCAACGGGAACATTCACTTGATGAGACACTTTCAACTCTCCCTTGTCATTAAGCCAATGTAGCTTATAAGGTCTCATATGTTTCTTCATCTCTAAACCAAGCTTCTTCACCATAGTGGTGCTTGCCACATTAGTACAACTCCCCCATCAAGGATAAGACTACACACTTTCTCATTCACCACACATCGAGTGTGAAACAGATTATCCCTTTGTTCCTTATCCAAGTCCTTGGGAAACAAGTTCAAAGACCTTCTAGTAACAAGAGCTCTCCTTGAGCAACCTCTTCTTCACACTCATCAGGTGAAGTCTCATCTTCTCCTTCTTGCATAACCTCATAGTCCTCAAATATGTACTCACCATCATCAAGAAGGATCATTACTCTTTTGTTGGTGCACTCGTTTGCAAAATGCCCTCGGCCTTGACACTTGAAACACTTAACATCACGAGCTCTTGTTGGATTAACAATCCCCTTTCATTTGTCCTTGAAAGCATTAGGCAACTCCTTGGCACCTTCATTAGTAATAGGAGTAAAAGTCTTCTTAGGAGGATTCCACTCCTTAGTGTAATTCATCTTGGGATCTTTGTTGTAGTTAGACTTGAAAGGGGATGTTCTTTTGATTTGTTGCTCAATCATCACTGCCTTATTAGGCATCTCCTGTAGCTCAACATAATGTTGCAACTCGAAGTGATCTTGAATATCTCAGTTGAGATCACCAAGGAATCGAGCCATAATGGCTTCTAGGTCTTCTCTAAGGTCTGTCCTTAGAAGAACATCTTCATCTCTTAAAAGTAATCCTCTACGGATTTAGAACCTTGAATTAGATTCCTAAGCCTTTGGTGAAGGTCGCGGTGATGGTGGTTTGGCACAAAACTCTTTCTTATGGTCGATTTCAAATAGCCCAAGTCTCAATGGGTTCTTCACCATTTCTTCTCCTAGATGTCACCATTTGATCCCACAACCTTAATGCATAGTCATGAAACTCAGTAGCTGCCATCCTTACTTTGTTGATCTCAGAGTACCAACGACATTCAAAGAATAGCTCAATCTTCTTTTCCCACTCCAAATAAGCATCCAGATCACTTTTGCCATGGAAAGGTGGGATTTTGATCTTAAAGCCTTCAATCCTTTCGTGTCTTTGCTCACGGTGATAAGACATTTGACAGGCTTGACTAGCGTGATCATCCTCTTGATGCCTTAGAAAGGCTTGTCTTGGCATAGGGTTTCTTGGAGCTCTCATAAGTCCTATTCTAACATCTTGATGACCCAAGTCATCATGCTCGGTTTAAAAACGCATCCTATCCTGATTCCACTCCCATTGCTGTCTAAGAGGGGGACCTCTGTCTCCAAGGTCTTACTCTTTGAGGAAGGAATTCCTCTTCTTCATCCGGATAAGGTTCTCTCAGACGGTGGCCGTTGAGGCGGCTGTGGGGCAACTTGGACCGCAGGTTCTTGGACTTGAACAGGAGTCACAAGATCTCTCCGAAGCTCATCAAATTCTCATTAAGCAGCCTGATGAGATTGGCTGCAAGATCAAGAAATGGTGGGGGAAAGACCGGAGGATCGACCATGGTCTCGATTGGTGGAGCCGGAGGAACGCGTCTTCTAGCTGGCTGAGGAGGAGTTCTCGGTGGTGAAGTGATAAGTTGATATTTAGCCTCTTCACTATTGTCTAATGAGAGACTAAATATTTGATTATCAATGTAATATAGTGGGTGAGTGATGACCCGACGTTTATTGAACTAAAATCGGGAGTTGATTACGCACTAAATCTATGGAGAGATTACTAAGTCTAGGTAAATAATAGATAGTTGTTTGTCACTTAACAAGATCTATTTGAAATATAAACAAAATGGCAATGAAATAAGGAAGTCAACTAAATCAAGCAAAAGTCAACGATTATGATTTAAAAGATTATAAGAAGGAACTAGGCAATTAAGTAATGGTAATTGATTCGGGTGATTATGACTGCACATATGCTACTCATTTATAACATTCAAATGCTAATCCTTAGTCTAAGATTTATCTAAAGAAGGTTAACCCAATCCCTTGGTGAAAACCCCTTCACTAATCATGTATTTGTACAATCCCTTGACTAAACACACAATTAATGAGCAATAAACTCTAGCTTATACAACTACTAAGCAACCCTAGCACAATCCCTTGGTTTGCCTCACTTAGCATGAATTTAGTTCTTTCAAGCATTTTATCGAACACCTTCCATACATAAAACACTTATAATCATGATTAAATTAGCTACTCCTAATCAAGCCTTAAACATACCAAATACATGAAGATAATAGAAATCTAAACCCTAAGCAACATAGTTTAAGCCCTAATCACCCTAGTCTACCAAGCTAATTACCTAAATAATGATTACTCACTCATGGTTTGGGCAAAAAATGATTACTTACTCATGGTTTGGGCATAAGATAGAGAGGAATAGTTCTTTAGAGACTATTTATACTCTCTCAAACATAAGCGAAAAAGCCTAAGATTTTAACTCGCTGGCGTAAGTGGACCGGTCAGCTAGACCGGTCTGGATCTGAATGGTGTGGCCGTGATGGCTAGTCATCTGCTCTGGACCGGTGCTAGCCTGACTGGTATGCAACCCGATATGAGCCTCGGGAGAAATGGATCGGAGTGGTTGAAGTTGAGTCACAGCCGGTCTAACTTTGGCGGATTGTGCACCGGTCTGGATATCAGTGAGGAGTGATCGGTCTATGTTGTGGGAATAGTAGCCCGGTCTGGATTCCAGGCTAGCAGACGGTGAAACATGATCAAGGAAACACAAATAATTCAATCGTTTTGGTATAATCGGGACTCCAATGCTCAAGAGAAATTCCACACAATGCATGAAGGTTAATCGAAATAAGGTTTCTCTCCAGGAGTAAAGGGGTTATAGTAAAACCGGGAAAGACAAAGAGCAACTAGGGAATCCAACACTGAACATCCATTTAAACCTCAAATATGCATCTAAGTCTACCCAAATCCTACCATCCTTTCTATCAAACACTTCACCATTCTTCTTCCTTTATCAAGGGGATCCTTTCCTTTTCTTTTCACTTAGCTAGTTCTATCCTTTTCTTTCTACTCCAAGGCTTTCTTTTCTTTTCTTCTTTTCATTCTTACTTTGCTTATTTTCTTTTCTTACATAGCCTTCTTCTATACATATGAGGTTCTTTCTTTATTGCTTTCCTTATATTTCCACACTTAGAACTAGTAGGCTTTCTTCTGATGTGGTTCCTCCCCCAAACTTAAATCACACAGTCTCTGTGGGATATAAGAGAGGAGAAAGAACCGAAAATAAAGGTAAGAAAGACTAAAGAGAAACATGCATATGTACAAAAGTGCGGAAGAGTGCCTACATATGGAAGTGGGGTCGAACTCCTCGTCGGAGTCGAAATCAGGGTACTCATTATCGGAGTCAATTGGAGGTGGCGAGGCAATTAGGGGTCTTTGACGAGGCTCGTGGGCGGAGGTGCGCGGCGGGAAGTGAGACGATTCTCCGGATGTCTCTGCAAAACTAGTATATCGTCGAGCATAAGTAAAAGTAGGATAAAAAACATGAGTACTACCTTCGCCCGAACAAGAGGATCTCCCGGTAATGAGGTTGGCAAGTTGCTTAAACCGGTCCTCATAGATCTCATCTTTCCTCTTTAATTCTTCCCTTAGCCTCTTAGTTTCTCTCCGGGCCTTCTTCACTTGCCCAGCCGTTGCTCTCACCACTCGATCCAAAAATTTGAGCCAGCGACCTTTTTTGTTGTTTTCCCAGACGAGGTCCCTAATCTGTCCCGGATCAGTTGGTACAACAAGCGACTCTGAGTAGTATCGAGTGCTTCCATAGATGTTGCTCAGGGAGCTTGCCTCGTAGTCGAACATGGTGTCATCCTTTGGTACTCTGGAGCGGGATCCTGATGCAGCGAATGAGCGTGGAGGGGCAGATTGGCTTTGACCGGGCACAAGGTATTCCGACTCGGGGATGAGGAATTGAAAGTTATGCGCCGACTCACTCACGTCCGTGAATCGGTGGTTGGGCAGTAGAATGCTCCGAATTTCACCCTCCTCGGTCATGAAAGAATATATAGGTGTAATTGATATACTCGGTTTTTATCCTCATTTTAACCCCGTCTTTTCCTCGGTTTTATATGTTTTCGGTCATTTTAGAGTCTTTTAGGATTGCATTCGTGTAGATATTGCATTTCCAGGTGTTTAGGAGGACCGTGCATCATTCGGGTATGCTAAAGACTGATCCGGGACTGAACGGGTCAACTCTGGAGGTCAACTGAGAGGAGCATCGGCCAGGAGAGAGGCAGTATTGGTCAGGTCTAGGCCGATACACCCTGCATCGACCGGTACACCATCTACATCGACCGATTAACTTCTCCATCGGCTGGTTTAACCCAGCATCGGCTGGTACAGCCCGATATCGACCGATTTAGCTTAGTATCGGCCGATTCAAGGCCAATATCGGCCGGTACACATGAATATCGGCCTTCCCTTGGCCGATATTGGCTCTGAGAATTGCCAAATGACCGATCTACCCCTACTTGTTTTACCCTTTTTGCTCTACTATTTAAACCCCTCTTCTTTGCCATATTTGGCAAGTTTTTTTTGTTTCTCTCTTAAGTAGATTTTAATATTGTATGGAGAATCTCTCCTTTGGGTTTAACCATTTTTGGTGAACTCTAGTTTAAGTTTGTAATCGACTTCAGTTTGAATCTAATTTTCTGCCTTGATCTGTTTATTAAAGTTTAGATCTTAGGCTCTAATCATGCCTAAGCATGAATCCCTTGTTGGATTTTGTGCTCCGGCAATGATTAGTGAATAGTCCCTTATTCTGAGCTTATGTGTTTGATTGATTTAGGTGATATTAGGAATGGATCTGGTGTCTGTATTTTTATTCTTTCATTAATCTTCATGCCTTGTGTGTGTTAATGCTTTAATATATCTGATCCATCTATTTTAGATCCGTTCTTATCTAATATGACTAGGAGATTTAGATAGGTTGTTAGATCTAAGCAATGCATGCTAAATATACTCTATTGTCACGAGAGTGCTTAGGATTGTGTAGAGATTGAAAGGAATTGTTCTTAGTGCTTTCTAGGTATTGAATCTAGTCAAGAGATTGCGTTGATCTTATTTAGAAAAGGGACCTTTGACGCGAGAGCGCGGGTCTTTATTTGATATTCTCAGATCTAGGATTAACATAATCCTGTTTTAAATTAGACGCCTGTTTCCTGAACTATAATCACCTGCTTCATTCTCTAGTCCATCTGCTTAGGATCGTTTTACTATTTAATTCCCGTTGCCTGTTTTAATTTACTTTATGCCATCATTTTTAGGATTGTTAGTGACAGCATCTAATTCCTATCCGGCGTAGACTAGCTGAACTCTGTATAGGTTGATTGACCTAGTGCAACTCCCGATTTGGTTCGATAATATACCCATCTACATCATTTACTAAACAATTGTATTTTCCTCTGCTCTACTCGTCTATAGTAAGTAGTGGGGGAAATAATCTGGATACCAAATTGGCGCCGTTGCCGATTTGGGATTCTTTTCGTACTAGCAATACTGTTAAATTCGATGGTGTGAGTGAAGACGCGCTTAAGCTGTGTCTTTTTCCTTTCTTGCTTGGCAAACGTGCACACCATTGACAGAAAACACTATTGACAGACTCAATTGTCACATGGGCCGCATGAAAGCAAGAATTCTTATCTAGATTTTTCCCGCCTGCTATGACCTCGAAATTTCGGAAAGCAATTTCCGGATTTCAACAAACCACAGCCGAATCTCTGAGTGATGCTTGGGAGCATATGCGTGATTACACTTCACAGTGCCCACATCACGGATTTTCGGACGCCAACCTTCTAAGTACCTTCTACCGAGGCCTTCAACCCCGATGTCGTTCCGTTCTCGACACAGCCAGTACCGACAGTTTCCTCAAGCGAAGCGTCACCTTTGGCTATACCTTAATCGACAATTTGACCACCAGTGAAAGCCAATATGGCTCCGTCTTCGACGATCCTTCTAGCCCCACCACTCCTCCTTCGGATAACCAATATCAGCGACAGATAGATACGCTCAAAGCTTTGCTCGATCCAATTCTCGCCTCGGAATCCGAAACCCTTCTCCCTATCGAGACCCACACCCAGCAAAGACCCTATTTTCCTTCTTAGAATACGTCTCTAATTTCCAAAACCCCGATGTCCAACCACCTTCCCCATACCACCACCCTTTCCTTATCAAATCTCCCTTCTCCACCCCACCAGATTCACCTCCTGCAATTGCCACCAAAACTTTTCTCGACCACCTCGCTGCGGCACAAGAAGTTTTCCATCTCCACATCGAAGAATTTCACCAACCCCTGAGCCCATCAACTGCAGACTCCAAACCCCACCTTCCCGACCCCTACGCTGATCTAGATCACCAAATAAGTCTTCTCTTTAACGTAATGGCCAAAATAGATGTGCCTCCTACACAATATAGTCCCCAGGGTTATGTCCCCGCCATTACTCTTCGTTCAGGCAAAGCCTTGCCACCCCGGACTCCCATTGTGGACAATGCGAAATGAAGTTTGGGGGAAGATACTCCGAAAGTGGATAAGCCTGTCTTGGACCCAACTATCGACAACGTTGAGAACGAAGACCATACCGAAAAAGAAGTCGCTCAACCAACAAAGAAAAGTCGTACAAATAATAACCTTAAAGTCCCACACTACACACCACACTATGAACCGAAACTTCCATTCCCTGGACGTCATAAAGATAGGCTGATAAAGAAATATCAGAGTCAGTTTGAAAACCAGATGAAAGAAGTTCAATTAGCGATACCTATCATGGATGCTTTTATGCTCATACCCAGTATAGCAAGTTTCTGAAAAACGCTATTCAGAGCAAGATA
>OVAO01000019.1:0-39753 GCA_900406285.1 Biscutella auriculata
AGATTAATCAATAAAGTATGTAGAATCGAATATGAGTAGTTCCATTATTGGCACAAACACATCGTAAAGTAGCAATGTCACTGAAAATCAAATGCTTTAATGTAAATGTTGAAATGTAATTGATACCAAACCTTATGTGAAGGCCTTGTGGACATCCTTTCTCCCTTTTTCTCCCATTGATTCTCCTATAAACGAAAAACATGGCATTAGATGGGTTTGGTATCTTGTCGATCTTGAAATCTTTGAGAGCTGTTTTCATCAAAGACTAGCTAACAGTAAACGCAGAGTAGAATAAATATGCATTACAATTGTCAATGATGTAGCTTAAGATTCGACTGACTATATAAGCTTCTAGTAATCATCAAACCCCAGAGGTTCCTGAGTTATATGGATTTAGAGTGAAAGCACGACTTCCTAATCTAAGTTCCGATGTCCAGAATTCCGTTTGAATTCCAAAGCGATTTGAACATTCGACTCCTTTACCTCTAAGTTCTGGCGTCGACCGTGATGAGACGGCGACGATCTTCCCGCACGATTCTGATCCTCATCCTCACCAGAAACCACCTGCGACCACATTGTTGATNAATTTTGCCCTTACCTCTAAGTTCTGGCGTCGACCGTGAAGCGGCGACGATCCTCCCGCACGATTCTGATCCTCATCCTCACCAGAAACCACCTGCGACCACATTGTTGATCGAAAACACAATTCCAAAATCTCAAAAGAAAAAAAACTGATAGTACTTACATCGGCCCAGGTAGATCTGGATCTCTCGTCCCTCGAGTTGCCTTCATCGTCTCCACCGCGACGTTGGTTTCCTCCGAGAGCCACATCGGCAAAACCTTTGATCAATCCCTCCATTGTTTCTCTCAAAAATCTCAGAGATATTTTCTTAAGAAAATTGAAAGAGGAGTGTGTTTGTGAGTTGTGATCCAGAAATGAAATGGTAGTTGAATAACGATTTATGGAGAAGAGTTGAATAACGATTTACTTCCTTTTATGCTTTTCACCACGCGCGCCTCTTCCATTTGTATTGGGGAAAGTGGGAAGTTATCGTATACGCGCCTACGAAAGCGCGTGTATTTGCTTGTTTAAGTGCCCATAACGGTTACTAGCTCCTGCCGACAAATAGTTCGATGGCTAATTCTACAAATACAACCACAAAATCTTATTTTAGTTGAGACTATTGTATAAATGTCGATACATAATCATTTATAATTTTCTAGGTTAATATTTTTTGAATGCTCGAGCCTTTTAAATCAATAAAATTCAAAATGACATCGAATTGTCCTACACCTAATACATTTATAGAGAGGAGTATAAAAAGGACATGAAAATCTCTACTTATCGACCCAATTGGTTTTAAATTACAACTCATAATTTATATATATATATATATATTAATAAAGTTTCTGAATGATTAAAAAATCCGTAAACCAAATATATCCATGATCTGAAAAAATATATAAAAGTTTACATTCTCGTGGAATGCTATGTGTCGTGCATAGACGATTCTCATACTTGTTGTTGCACGTTCCCGCCACTAAGCAATGTTTGAGAATTTGATCAACAATCAGTGTGTGGATCTGATAACTCATGATTAAAAATCATTCTACTAATCTTATAATATACCCATGAATTTCTGTTCAATCAAGTATATAGTCTTCTCAAGCTTTGTACACAAGAAACTTCTACCAAAATTTACTAATTGTAGAAAAAATAAATTTGAAAAGTCTCACTTTTATATAAATAAAAAAGTTTTCTTACAATCTTATTATTAAAGATTTTGATCAAGTCTTCGTATCCAATTAGGGGTTGGGTAAAAAAACCAAACGTCAACTCAATTCAAAAATACAAAATATCAACTATTACCATAAAAATTAAAAATTAAATATAGATATTTAATATTTAATATTATTTAATTTAAAATTTTTTTTTTCCTCTAAAAAAACTATTTATTAATTTAGGTCATCGCTTACAAGATTAAAAAAAAGAAGTTAGGAATGGAAGAAAAATTAACAAAATTACATCTGTTTGCTCTCTGATACTTAGCCAAACAATCGGCTACCTTGTTGTTCCTTCTGCTAGTCCAAACAACATCCATGGAGATAAATTTTCCTTCCCACCAGTGAAAATCCGTAAGCCAATTCCGTAATCCGAAATGCTTTGATTTTGCTTTAAGGATTTCAACCAATTTCTTGCAATCAGATTCAAATATAACTCTCGTATATCCTTTTGCCCATGAATCTTGCATCGCCATTATTAGGGCCTGGAATTCAGCTTCGATTGGAGTTGATAGGCAATCCCCTGTAGCCTGACCTGCAATTTTGAAGGAACCGGAGCTATCCCTAACGATCCAGCCCGCGATAGATCGAAAATCTTTGGTGAAGGTCCCGTCAAAATTGCATTTGACCCATCCATAATTTGGTTTTACCCAAGCATGATTAGTATTAATAGGAGAGTTGTGGCGCAGGATTTTGATCTCCATCCATAATATCAGAACTTCTTGTAGCCCATTCTAGAGCATCTTGAAACGCATACTTGAGAATTTTTCTCCAATCGTTATCTTTATTCTGATGCACTAGTTCATTCCTTGATTTCCACAGGCGCCATAAAATCCAGATGGGGACATTGTTGAAATGCTTGAGCAATGGATCAACATCATAGCTGAAGCAGACTCCGATTTTTTGATAGAAGCTTACATTCCCATCTAGAAGCGACCGACTTGGTACTCCTGAAGCCCTCCATGAAGCCGCTGCATACTCACAGGCAAAGAACAGGTGATTCATTGATTCTTCTTCCTTATAACATCTCTTACATAAAGAATCCTGAGAGATATGTCTATTCTTTAAATCTTGACCACAATTGAGATGATTTGAACAAATGCTCCATAGGAAGTGTTTAATTTTATTTGGGATATTCAGTTTCCAGCACTTCCTCTTTAGATAGTAGTCTTGGTTTTGAGGTTGGATTGTAGGAAAATTGCACTTATTAGCTAGCCAGTAGCCTGATTTAACAGTATATATACCATTCTTATTGTAGTGCCAACCTAACGAATCAATAGGATTCCTTGAGCTCCGTTTAATTTAGAGAATGATCTCTACATCGTCATGAATAACATGATCTCTAAGTTTCTGCTCATCCCAACCAGTTCCTGATTGGTTTGTCCAATGACTGATAAGGCTTGAATCTTATCAATTTGCTGCAGAGGTATTGGAGGTCTTGGTGGATCCATTGGGAGCCAATTGGCTGTCCAGAATTTTATTGATTGCCCTCTTCCTATATTAGATCGAAGACCTTTGATAAGTAAGTCCCTTCCAACAATAATCGACTTCCAAATGTATGAAGATTTCTGCTTTATCTTAGCTGACAGAATAGTATCATTAGGAAAATATATGTCTTTTAAAGTACGAGCCATTAAGCAATTTGGATTTTCAATGATTCGGCAGGATTGCTTAGCTAGTAGGGCATCATTAAAAGTTTCTAAATCCTTGAAACCAAGACCACCCCGTTTTTTTGAATAGTTTAAGCGTTTCCAACTACACCAATGCATTTTCGAATGATTTTCCTTAGAACCCCACCAAAATTTAGCAAAGATATTTGCTATTTTCAAACAAACTGATTTTGGAATCTTAAATACATTCATTGCATAAATTGGCATAGCCATGGCTATAGATTTGAGTAATATTTCTTTCCCGCCCTTTGATAGAAACTGCATATTCCAAGCAAATGTTTTTTCTTTGATCTTTGCTATTATGAAATCAAACATTTCTGATGATTTTTTATCTGATACTTCTGGTAATCCCAAGTATTTTGCATGACCATTTTCATTGTGAATTCCCAGAATATGTCGAATTCTGGTTTTTCTAGGAGGAGGAACCTTTGATCCGAAAGAGATAGAGGATTTATTGAGATTGATTGCTTGACCAGAAACTGATTGATATATAGATAGGATATGTTTCATACGTCTGCAACATTGATCAGTAGCTGGAATGAAGAATAGAGAATCATCCGCAAAGAGTAGATGATTAATATTTTGTCCATTCTGACTAAGTTTAACACCTTTGATCCTATTTCCAGATAGTTCGCAATTCATTAAATGAGACAAAACTTCAGCACAAAGGATGAAGAGGTATGGAGATAAAGGATCGCCTTGGCGAATTCCTTGAGACGGCGTGATCAAGCCTTTTGTTGTGCCATTGATGATAACCGAAAAAGTAACAGTGGTAACACAACTCATAACCCATTCAATCCATTTTGATGCAAATCCCATTTTTATCATAGTCATTTTAAGGAAATCCCAGCTTAGCTTATCATAGGCTTTTGTAGTATCGGTTTTTAGAGCTAAATAGGATTTGGATTGTCTTTTCTTGACTTTGAGAGCATGAGAAACCTCATGAGCGATATTAATATTATCAGTGATCATCCTTCCCGGAACGAAAGCATTTTGATTTTCAGAAATAATGCCTTCCAAATGACTTTGTAGCCTATTTACCAAGATTTTTGAAATAATCTTGTATATGACATTACAGAGTGCAATAGGTCTAAAATCAGTCATAGATGTTGGATGATCGATCTTAGGAATCAGGCAAATATTCGTGTGATTAAACGAAGGACACATATTGCCAGTTTGGAAAAATCGTTTTATTTCTTGGCTAACCTGTGATCCTATTTCTGGCCATAATCGTTGATAGAACTCACTAGATAAGCCATCAGAGCCTGGAGTTTTTCCTTGTTTGTTACCAAACACAGCCAGTTTAATTTCATCATCAGAGATAGCTGTTATTAATTGTTCGTTTATTTCAGGAGAGACTCTTGGGTGAAAATCTCTGAAGACCTCAGCATAGTTATTGGGGATTGTTGTATCATAAGAGAACAAAGATTGATAGAAGTCAACAGCAATGTCAGCGACTTTGCTATCACCGTGCTGAATTTGT
Organism: Biscutella auriculata; assembly: GCA_900406285.1. Classification (NCBI taxonomy): domain Eukaryota; kingdom Viridiplantae; phylum Streptophyta; class Magnoliopsida; order Brassicales; family Brassicaceae; genus Biscutella; species Biscutella auriculata. Next base: position 4,936 of record OVAO01000019.1, read on the forward strand.
CCCGATGCATCTTTAATCATGAAGATTGAGTTCCTGGCTTGCCTAGCTTTTGTAGATGAATGGAAGAACTTAATATTTCTATCCCCAACATTTAGCCATTGATTATGACTTTTTGATTTCCAATATAATTCTTCATCAATGTAGGCTCTATTTAGCTCAGATTTCAAAGAATGTATCTCAGGGATAGATAATGTACCTAAAGTAATACCATTATTCAATAAAGATCTGATTCGCTCAATCTCTTTTGCAGAGTTATAGTTATTTGACCTTTTCCAGACTGAAATTTCTTTTCTGCAATTTGATATGCGGATAGGCAGAGAGTGAGGAAGATTATGGTGCGACGGGAAAAAGGCATTCCAGCCCCGAATGATTGAATCCTTAAAACCTGGTCTATTCAACAATCTCACATCAAATCGAAAACAACCTCTCCGACATTCAGGGTCAGTAGCGATATTGGTGATCAAAGGTCTATGATCAGATGATCCAATCTCTAAATATTCAGACCTAGAAGTTGGATAATGATGAGACATATTAGAATTAAAGAAAACTTTGTCTAAGCAACAAGTCACAGTGTGAGAACCACGCTTCCCAAGCCACGAGAAATTATCACCAATGAATGGTAATTCGATTAGATCACAGGAGGAAATCATTCTGTTAAAATCAGAGAAGGAGCTTAAGGGTCTAAGCCTCCCTCCTCTCTTTTCTGCATTACTACGGATTTCATTGAAATCGCCAAGACAATCCAATCCTGATCAAATCTGGTAGTATGAATTCGCTCCAGATTTTCCCAAACATGATTTCTCAAATTAACAACAGGATTCCCATACACAAAAGAGTAATAGAAGGAAATTTTATTAAATTGAACATAGCAATCTACAATATTAGGGGAATATGAAAGAACTAAAACATTAAAGACATTTTTCCACTTAATAGCCAAACCACCACTACTACCTATTGGTGAAACTAGAAAATACTTAGAAAAACCTAGAAGAGCACAAATATCTCGAACATAATTGTCAGATTGCTTGGTTTCAGCGAGGCAAATGATGTCCAGGGCATATCTCTTCGATATTTCCTTTAGGCGTCGAACTGTCAAGGCATTACCCAGCCCCTGACAGTTCCAACAGGTTGTCCTCATGGATGGAGAGGTGGTTCTGGGTCCACCGCACCTCTCACCAATCTAGGATCAGATTCAGCTTCTACAGCCTGAGTTGTATGATCAACATTCACAGGCATAATAAGATTGTCAGTATTCAGAGACTCAAGTTTCCTTTTTTTACCTCCTGTTTGGTATTGTTGAATTCATGGTTCAGCCTCATCATCATTGAATCGAGCATAACTCAAGGGAGTAGTGAGCCAAAGGTTTTCGTCGACATGTTGCGGCTCTGAGTTACGAATAAATGATCCTTGATCCCTCTGAGGAGAGCTTCAGATTATAATTCCTCTGTTCACAGGAGTAGATTCAACATTCTTGGCAGCAGGAGCAGATGATTCACCGGATTCATTTGCAGTAACGTCATCAGTATTGCAAAAGCCCGAATCATGAGTAAGGCTACCACAGGATTGACAGAATCCTCGGAGTCTCTCAAAGACAAAAGATAGCATAGTGTTTACCCCGAGGTAAAACTGATAGTTGCGCTTGAACTTTAGCGGAGTATCAACATCCCAGTTGATCTGAACTCGCACGAAATCGACCCAAGTTGTTGCTGAATGATCATACTCAATAAAGAGAACATCACCAAGAGACTCACTGATTCGCTCGACCACCCTGTAACTGATACAGGAAAGAGGGATCCCACGAATTTGTATCCAGAACGGGATCTTGTTCAAGCTCTGCGGAATAATTGCAGGGACCCAGCGTTGCAAGACCATCATACGGTCCGAGAAAGCCCAAGGACCCCTCTTCAAGACATGATTCCTCAGATGGAAAAACGAACTGGAATTGAGATCCCTCTAAGATGCGGCCATGAATTTGGCCTTCCAAACTCCAAATTTTGGGCACACTGGAAATGATTGCACGCAGAGACTGCTTCCTTGGAATCAAGGGTCGCCCAATGATGATAAAGCGATTCTGGTTTGCAGCATCAGAAACCAATTCCATAGGTATTGAAACCGGAGGATCATCAGCCCCCAAATTGAGAAGTTGCATGTTCCGTCGATTCCTGACACGTTTAGCGGAAGTTTATCATGAGAATCAGGAGATAAAACGATAGTATCAGGAAGTTCCAGAGTGAAGAAATAAATATATGAGATTGTTGGATTAAAAATTGCATCACGATTCATGAGACAGAACGTGGGAATCTGAGAAATAGATTTTATTTTTGTGATTGCATCACAATTCCTATCACAGAACGTGGGGATTTTAACAAGATCGTGAATCATGGAGATAACAGTAAAGAGAACCACATCAAATCTTTGCCGGAATTCTAGAAAACGGTTATTATCGTCGGAGAAGTTGAGAGAGAAAACGGTTATTATCGTCCTAATTTATAACTTTATATTTGAAAAATTAAACTAATTAGATGACTAATAATCCATAAAACTAAGAGAATTTCTTAAATATTATAATTTTGTATTTTAGAAAATAATACTAATTTGGTAGATAATAATCCACAAAATTAAGAAAATCTATAAAACAGTCTAATTTGTATTTTGAGAAATAATGATTATTTTTATTTTTATTTTTTGTCAATAAGTTGCCACAAAGGGGGTCCACTCGCTTTTAAATCCCAAACTACGTGGGACGAGGGTTAAACTAGCGACCTCTGGGTGACAAGCCAAACACCAGAACCAACTTGGCTAGAAAAACTCGTCTGGAAATAATGATTATTTGGTGGGTAAAAATCAACAAAACTAAGAGATTTTATAAAAAAATCAGAGTTTTGTATTTTGGAAAATTTTACTAATGTAGATAATAGCACACACAAATTCATAGATTTTAGAAAACGCTAGAATTTGTATTTTGTAAAATCATATTTATTTGATAGATAATATCCACATAAACTGAGAGATTTAATACTACGGTAGAATTATATATTTTTCGAAACTATGCTAACTTGTTGAATAATAATCCATGGTAGAATTGTATATTTTGGAAAATTATGATGATTTAGTTAATAATAGTCCATAAAAATAATATAATTTATAAAACGTTAGAATTTATATTTTAGGAAATTATGCTAATTTGGTGGATAATAGTCTACAAAAATGAGAGATTTTGTAAAACAATAGAATTATTATTTTAGAAAATTACTTTGACTTTATGGATAAAAGTCCATAAAATTTGAGAGATTTTAGAAAATGCTAGACTTTTATATTTTAGGAAATTAAGAAAATTTAATGGATAATAGTCCATAAAAATTGAGAGGTTTTATTAAAAATCTAGAATTGTGTAGTTTAATCAATTTTATTGATTAGGTCGAAAATAGTCCATAAAACAAAGATTTATAAAAAGTTTGAATTTTTATTTTTGGAAATTATGTTTATTTGGTGGACGATATTCCATAAAAAAAAATTAAGATTCAGTAAAATGCTAAGAAATATACTTTTAGAAATTATGTTGATTTGATGGATAATAGTCCATCAAAACTAAGAGAATTTTATAAAGCTCTTATGTATTTTGAGAATTATGTTGATTAGGTGGATTAATAGTCCACAAAAACTTTTAGATTTTGTAAAATCTAAGAGTTTTAAATTTTGTGAAATTATGCTAATTCGACAAATAATAGTCCATAAAAACTGAAAGATTTTGTTAAAATATTTGAATATTGTATTTTTGAAAATAATGCTAATTTGGTGGGTAATATTCTACAAAATAGAGGATTTTATAAAACACTAGAATTATGTATTACGGAAATAATGTTGATTCATGGATAATAAAAATATCTTAATTTTCAGATTATTTTCCATCAAATTAGCATAATTTCCCATAATACATAATTTTACTGTCACTAAAAAAAATGTAAGGTTAGAGACAGAACAAATCGTCGCTTGACAGACACGACTACACATAAGCGACATAGTTGCGAGGGATGTGAATTTATATCAGCTCATCGCAAAGCTCAATTCGTCGCTACATTTTCGTGGAAAGATATGTGTCCCTATATGGCCGCTAAGAGTTGTGTCGATAATACGTCGATGCTTTCCGAGGAATTAACGGGAAATTGTGGTGAATGCAAAGTTCGTCGTTTGACAAAATCTCTCAACTTTATAGACTAGTATCCACCATATGAGCATAATTTTCTTAAAATACAAAGTTCAACATTTTGTACAAAATTTTTCAGTTTTATGAACTTTTATCCGTCAAATTAGCATAATTTCATAAAATACAAAATTATAATATATTTTTTTCACAAAACAAGTGACGTTAGTCTAGTGATAAAACACTTGGCATTACTAGTTACTAGGTCGGGACTTCGAGTTCCCTTGAGAGCATTTACTCCTATCATTTATCGAGAGTTTGACTAATGGGCCGACCCTTGTGGCCCATACTAGTTGACAAAAAAACGTTTTACAAAATCTTTGAGTTCTTTTCTTTTATTGTCTTTTAACATATCTAAAACATAAAGATATTTTTCTTTTTCACTAGAATTATATTAAAAAAATTTAGAAGTTACACCATTTAAGGCCCCGACTGAATAAAAGCTAAGACGGTGGATACAAAGAAATCTATGTGAACTAAGACGACGAATACAAAGAAATTCCTCTGAGCTAAGTCAGTTGATATCAACCCATCCCCAAAAACTAGACAAAAAACAAGATAAATAAAACACAGAAAAGTACTCTACTAAACTTTAAAATTCAGCCTAACTAGAAAATCTTCGCATTTGGACCACACAAACTCCTCAAAATCGCCTTGCACCAAGAAGCTAAACCAAGTTTCAGAAACCTCTTATATATAACACCTCTCAAATAGAAAGACCTCGACATCGATTATGACAAGATAAGAACTAGACAACCAAAGGACTAGACCACACGAAACTCCCGAAAGTGGTGAAGCTGGATATACCAATCCTTGAAAATGCCTCATTGGATATCGCTGAGAAAGACATATCTCGAACTGATTTGAGTCGTATAAACAAGGAGTGAAACACAAATCGCCTTATGACTCACTAAACTAGGCTAATCAAGCAAGTGGACGAACAACATACACAGCGAGAACTAAGCACGAGAACCCGAAAAACTCTAATGAGAGACTAAAAAACATGCTAAAACTTAAGGCTTAACTACCAATGACAACTAACCCGGATCAGCCCGAAAGTCGAAGATGACCTGAGAAGGAAGACGACCAGACACCCATAGCCTACCCCAACCCACCACTGCCTTCCAGACTACACCGTACCAAGAGCAGACCCGAAGACGCCAGGGAACTCACCAGAGAAGCTCGAAGAAACACTAAAAATCGAAAACAGAGAAAACCAATGCATAAGTTTCAAACCAGCAACACCAGAGAACCACACCGACTTGTAAGGACCGACCAAGCCGGAGCTCCATCCACAACATCGCCACAAACCACCGAACTTGAGTCCAAACTCCACGAAGGACCATATATCGACCAATACATACGACGACGAAGGACCTCGAAAGCTCGACAACCCCTGACTTCAAACAAACACGACGCATAAACGAAACTCCGAACCACCTGCGACAAAACCCCGCAGTGGAGCCAACACCAAAAAGCAGGGGAAGCCGGAATAGCCCCTCTCACGACTCCGACGACACTGAAAACTAGAGAGAAACGCTCTGGCTCAGGCGGCGATGTACAAATATATCTTGATAATACAGTAATTCTCTAGAAAATGAAGATTGTAATAATGATAAGGAAGATATCTATGAAAGTTTAGGTGCATAACAAACTTAAATGAAAGAAATCAAAATTATTAGTTATATATCATATTTTAACTAGGGAGATTTATCTGACATGTCACTATTTGAAAACAAATTGTCTATTTGGTAACAGGGGAAGCCGGAGTAGCCTCTCTCACGACTCCGACGACATTGAAAACTGGAGAGAAACGCTCTGGCTCAGGCGGCGATGTACAAATATATCTTGATAATATAGTAATTCTCCAGAAAATGAAGATTGTAATAATGATAAGGAAGATATCTATGAAAGTTTAGGTGCATAACAAACTTAATGAAAGAAATCAAAATTATTAGTTATATATCATGTTTTAACTAGGGAGATTTGTCTGACAGGTCACTATTTGAAAACAAATTGTCTATTTGGTAACATGACAAGATGTTGTCACTTTCATCATATAACACGTTGATACAATAATTTTTTTGGATTGTGAAGACTCTTTTGCCCTTTTAACCATCGTTTGCTAAATTTTTTTTGGGTTAGCTCTTTTTGTTTTCCACCGTTAGATTAATTATATGTTTTCCAGATCCAAGAGGTGAAATTCATCTCGTTATATTGGGAGAAGCGAGTGTGTATCAAAATTTATGTGTCATTTCACTAGTTTGTCTGGATGGAAAGAAAAGTAATTTTGTTACTTTTGTTTTCATCTTGTTGGATTCCATGGGTAACCTTATATGACTAACTCTTCAAGTGTGTTAATGTCGAATCTTACGTATGTTGCTGAACATGTTAATGTTGGAATTCGAAAGTCTGAATTCATGCATGGTATGTACGTAATGCCGAATTTAATATATTGAATTTAAGTTCGGGCCAACTGAGAAGCCTAATTTTTTATCTCATATGTACAGGACAATTCAGAAATGGGATACCAAATTGAATATGCTGAATTTATGACTGAATATGCCGAATTTAATATACTGAATTTAAGTTCGGGCGAATTGAGAAGCCTGATTTTTTGTCTCGTATGTACGGGAAAATTCAGAAATGGGATACTGAATTGAATATGCTGAATTTATGACTGAATATGCTGAATTTATGACTGGTATTAACCGAATTGAAATCTCAAAATTGTGGAATTGAAGACGGACTTTCAAAGTGTTGGGAGAAATAAGTATTAAAACCGAACATCTTTCGTTTAACTATCAAAATCCGTAAACCCGAAACAAGTTCGTGAAGAATAATGAAAAAATTGGGATAACATCTATTGTTTACTGTCGTGATAGGATTAATTCGACTATGAAGGAGTCCGATTTACATGAAGATGATGGGAGAGGAGACGAGGCGGAGACAATGAGAGAGGAGACGAGGATGATGAAGCGGAGATGATAGACGGAGGAAAGGCGGAGAAAATGAAGCGAAAAGGAAGAGACGAGGTAGAGATCTCATGAGAATGGATCGATGCTTGAGCAAAAAAAAATTATTCATGGATACTTGAGCTAAGTTTGTATTAAATCGATGCATGAGCTAAAAATATCTCGATGATACTAGTTAAAAATTAAGATAATATATAGTTAGTAGAAAGTGTAGTTAGTTAGAGGGCAAGTTAGTAAATGCACAATAAGAAAGTGACTTGTTTTTCAAAAGAGACCAAATGAGTAATATGTTTCATAATTGTGACCAAGGAGACAAATTGTTCTTTTAACTACAACTAAGAAAATATTGAATAATTAAGAGACTAATGATTCATCATTAAAAGACTAATGATTTATGAGAAAAAGTAAAAAGTATGGCTCACTACGGCTCAACAGTCTCTCTGGGTTTCTTGGACGAAGCAGCACCTTCTGCGCCATCACACTTTCTGGGAGGTCCGACCTACGCAGACCACTGGCTCTTGGATCTGGAGGAGGCTTTTACAGCTCAGAGAGCTGGCTCAACGTTTCTTTCGGGTTAAGCTGGGAACGGGGGCAAGCACAAGATTCTGGACAGACCTCTGGACTGATCAGGGGCCCCTCATTGCAGCCTTGGGAGAAGGGGCTGTCACCACCCTTGGTATCCTGCGGGACGCAATGGTCTCCTCTGTTGTTGTCAACAACGTCTGGACCTTCCGTCGGGTTTGCGCTCCAGCCATTTCTTTGGCTATTGCTGCAATTCGTGTTATGCCTCCTCCTCTCCCTAATGGGCCTCCTGACAAGCCCCAATGGCATCACGGGAATGGTATTTATAAAAGCATGTTCCAATCTCGTGCAACTTGGAGCCAGGTTCGCACCGCTGGTCCTTCCCACCCATGGTATGCTACTGTTTGGTTCCCTCAGCAGGTCCCGCGCCACTCTTTCATCGTCTGGCTCGCTTGCAAAGATCGTCTCTCCACGGGCTCTCGCATGCGTGGGTGGGGCATCTCGCAATCGTGCCTCCTCTGCAATCACCCGGATGAAACTCGAGACCATCTCTTCTTTGACTGCCCGTACTCTGCCCACGTTTGGACCTCTCTCACTGGACGTCTCGTTATCACTCCCTCGACCACCTCTTGGACCAAAACGCTTACGCATATGGCGTCAGGTATGATTTCTTCTGTTCTTGACAGGATTTTGCTCAGGATGGCGCTTCAAGCTGCTGTCTACTACATCTGGAGAGAGCGGAATGATAGAAGGCATGGCTCTCCTCCAAAGCCCCCTACAACGCTTGTCTCAATGCTCAAGGACCATATGACTACGCAGATCCAGGCGCTTCATTACCACGAGCCGCACCGGCTCAGCCAGCTCAGCCACCGCTGGGCTACTACCTAGTCTCTTTGCTCTGTTTCGGATCCTTCACTTTGTGAGCAGCTGTTTCGTACTCTTTTTCCCTCACCTGGTTTTGTCCCACGGGGTTTTCCAGGCAGAGTTTTAATGAGGCGAATGGCTGCTCACTCTCTTTTTGTGTTGGATCCCTTTCTTTTCTTTCTTGTTCTCTTTTCTATCTCTTACTTTGTTGTACCAAACTCTACCAACTATAGTTCCGCTTTTTCTTTTTGTTGATTAATAAATTTAACATTTCAACAAAAAAAAAAAAGGTAAAAAGTATGAACTTTCAAATTAGACCATTTGAACCATGGACTCTACTATATACCATTTAAACCACATATTTTATTGACTTTATATTTTAATCACAAATTTTCGTTGACCAAACCAAATTACACACGAGGTTAACTTCATTAAAGGAATAATTAAAGGAATTTAAATCTCATTTTTAAATGAAAGATGTCGTTTGATAAAATAACAAACAATCTTAAAGTTTCAAATTTCGACCATTTTAAGCACATACTTTTATTGACTTTACAGTTTTGATCACAAACTTTCGCTGGCCGAGCAAAATTGGGCACAACTTTACATTAGAGATTGATGATGGGTTATTAGGCTCGGTTCGGGTTATTCAAGTTTTGGTTTTGTTTATTTTTAAAATATGTTTATTCGAGAATAAATTCTATATCGGTTTTTTTTTGGTTCAGGTTATTCAGCTAGATTTGAATTATTCGAGTTTCGATTTAAAAAAAAGATATGTCCATTCAAGAAGAAATTCTATCGGTTTGGTTTGGGTTATTCAGCTCAGTTTGGGTTATTCGAGTTTTGGTTTTTAATATAAACTGAGCCGAATAACCCAATCCGTGTCGAATAACCCAAACCAAACCGATATAATTTATTCTCGAATGGACATATTTTTTAAAAAGCCAAACAAAACAAAAACTTGAATAACCCGAACCGAGCTGGATAACTCATCGCCAACCCCTAATATATAGTTTGCCCAAATTTGCTCGGTCAATAAAAATTTGTGATTAAAATGTAAAGTCAATGAAAGTTCGTGCTTAAAATGGCCGAAATTTGAAAATTTGGGACTTTTTGTCATTTTCAAAATAAAATCGTTTCATTTAACAGTGAGATTTAATTCCGTTTAAATATTTCTTTAGTAAAGTTAACGATGTGCCTAATTTGATTTGGTCACGAAAGTTTGAGATTAAAATATAAAGTCAGCAAAAGTATGTAATTTACATGATATATAGTAAAATTCATGCTTCAAATTTTTTGTGATTTGAAAGTTCAATTTTTTTGACATTTTTCCCAATGATTTACCGTTATAAGGTGGAATGATTCACCAATACAAATTACAATGATTCATAAGATAATCAATCTAAAAGTTGTAACTTTTCATTTGAAGGAGTGTGAAGATTATCTTCAAAAGATACAAATATTCATCAGATTTTTAATGATTTTCAAGTGCAATCTTAGGTTCATAAAATATAAAGAGCACATAAACCAAACTCATACAAAATTAAAAAATATTGTAACGATTTAATTTTCATCATAGTGATATTGTATATTTGAAATGTTCGAGAATCTGGATGTCCTATAGATTTAATCCTTTCAAATTATTTGGACATATGAAGAAAATACATACAAGTTTTTACTCTATTTCAAATGTTTATATGTGACATTATTACAAATCATATATTTTGTCTATTCATAAAGTGATTGAAGAAAATATAAACCTTTTATTATAAAAGCAAAACAATCTCAACTGTTAGATTAATCTCTTCTTATACAAACAATGCCACAAATGACAAAAATAAAATAAAAATACAAACGATGATATCGACAATGAATTTACGATAACATATTTTAAAATATTCAATATTAAATTTTTAGATGTTTGATATATTTTTATTTTTAATACCCAATCTTATGTTTATCTTTATATTTTTATGATATTTTGAATTAGTATGATTTACATTTTCAAATTTATAATATTCTAAATATTTATAATATTTTATGTATAAAAATATTTTATGTTGAAATACATGAACCAATCAAATTCAAAAAGATCTAAAAATATTCGATACACTAAAACCTCATTCAAATCTATAAAGATTTAAATTAAATCCAACATAAAAAAATAAAATTACCCGAATAAATCATGATAAACACGAAAACTTAAAATCCAAATAAATCGAATCAAACACCTACCCATGTATCCAACCTTTTGGTTAATATAATTCTCAGATGACAAACAAGGCATTCCCGTTTTATAAAAATCTATATTTGAGTTTTCTAACCAAGAAAGTGTACAAATACATCCTTCACAAATGTACAAATATCAACACAATCTATATGTGACGGGGAATACAACAAAACAATTGTGGGGAGAAAGAAAGAAAAAGAAGAAAACTCTCTTTGTTTGCAAGTCTAGTTCTTTAAAAGAAGCAATAGTTTCCAAAAAAAGGAGTGAAAGCTTTCATTCTATACGCAAATTCTTTGCCGATTCAGATTCTACGGATCTGTAATCATCTCGAACTCTAGTGGCTCTCCAATCAGACTCTTCTTTAGTCTGTCTCAGAGCCATGAAGTGAAGTGCGTCACTTCGAACCTGGTAAATGTGACAAGACCAAGGATATGAGTCAGGTGAGGACCAAACCTTCTGTTCCTCAAACACTGTCTGCTCAGCCAGAGACGTCGGCATGCAATACACTGTGTTGGGCTCTGGCTCCTTGTAATCAGCTACTGCTACACATCCAGGAGAGACAAATCCCTCAGGAGCCCGTGGATGCCAGATGGATACAGGATTTACGTAATCATCTAAGCAGTTTCTCCAAACCTGACAAGTGAAACAACATTATGCCAAATTTGAAAACATTGTGTGTTTAAATGAAATGGATTAAGTGGATGGGAGAGATACTTACAAGGTCATAACCCACTGGAAGTGCAAACACTCGACCGGTGTTATTGTATACAGCAGCAACATTTGGAGGATGACTACCAACATGAGCTACATCACCCACTGACACAAATCTGGCAGAAAAACATTGACGAAAACTATCTCAGTTTCAACCAAGTCAAGAACTAATAATAGTTTCTTGGAACTTTTATTCTTTCTGGGCTTTACTTACCCCTCTGGACAACTGGGTCTCCAAATAGTGCAAACTCCTCCATCTTCAGAAACCTGGAAGCAAAAAAACAAAAAAAAAACAAAATCACAATAACCGTAAGCAAACCTCGAAACGGTTGATTTGGTGGTGAAATATCAAGGTTCATCTCCCAAGCAAAACTTCTTCTACCTCTTAGGTTTACCAGTGTTATCAAAAGAAACAGAATCTAGAAGAGGTAAGTTTAGAAAGTTGAGTAAATTTTTGCTGGGGAAATGTAAGAATTATATTTCGATCTTTGGCTCTGATATTCCTCTATTATCAACAGAGTTCAACCAGAATTCCTGAATCTTTTCAGATCTCGGTGGAAACTGGAAAGGATTCCATGAAAAGATCTTGCGGTTTAGTTGGATGCATAAAAAGTAGTAGTAAAGCTAATGAACAAGGATTCTGTCTTAATTGGTGGACTTGAAAACAGGAAACCTTCTTTTTAAGCTCAAAGATATAGACATCAAGGAAAAGGAAATTACCTGCTTTTTACACAGAGAACATCGACCTTTGGATTCTCGCTCACTACTCCAGATTTTTGAGAAGTTGATACTATGTTTGACAAGCTTTCTATCATCTGAGACAGAACTTGAAGAAGAAAGCTCTCTTGATTTAATAATAGCCTTGTTGTTGTTGTAAGATTTTGAGTCTCTTCCATCAGCCTCGTTCCAAGCAAAATACACATGTCTCTGGCTTGAAGGAACCTGCAGCAGGAAGATAGAAAATCCATTAGGTCTGTTGCACTGCCACGACCTTCTATACTTGCATATGTGGAATATAAACCAGAAAATTTGAAATATGTTTTATGTTCATATCGATACTATTGTTATTAATGATTTAGAATAAACAAAACATCTCTGGAGTATTCATTTCAAAAAAAATTATTTCCCTTGATTCATAACCAAATTAATTGATTTAATTATTTATCTAACAACTACAAAGATTAGAGATAGCAATAACCTTGAGAACAAGATTTTTCATGTTAGACTGATAAGCTTTCCACATTTTGCGCACTACTGAACAGATTCGAATAGCTTGGGGTTCTAGTCCATCTGATTCGTCTAGCACGCTGCACTTAATAACCTGAGCAAAACTCTCTGACTTCCGAAAACTCTTCAGATGCAGTATGAGATGCGAGGGCCTTTGGCTACCTGCCTTCGCCAGTTCCAATGCCATAAGTTCCTCCCAAGGCACATCCCACATGATCTTGCTGGCTTTCTTATCCATTTTATCCAGATCAGAGCACTATATCAAAGGAACAAGTCAAAGTCCGGTTAATAAATATGTTTATGCACTAACGAAAAAACTACTATGCTAGTGGTTTAACCTGTAATAGCACAACTCTCTTGTTGGTCACCATGACTATGCGTTTGTAGGGAACAAGAAAATGCTCTTCATAGCAATCAGACAAGGCAAACTTTGATGGTTCCCTGAATATCTCTGTACAGCCAAAATGCCGACTTGCTTCTGCCAGGTGAAGAAGCATCTGCAAAAACAAATAACAAACAGAAGTCAGAACTAACTTGGAAATCTGAGAATGAGTGGCAAGCTTGACTAGAACAATGTAAGTTCCTAGCTTTCTGGCAATATTCTCTGTATAATTTACACCATGGCCTAGAAGGAAACTTAGAATATAAAAATATAAGATTAAATTATTGAATACTAGAATAGTCGACCTGTAATTATGAAGTTTTGGGTTTGGTCATGGATTTAAGCATCCAAAATTTCCCAATATGCATTCTCACAAGTCGAAAAGAAAAATAAAGAGGCAGTACCTGGCCAATAGCTTCCTTCTCATCATATACCCTGAGTATACCATCAGCATGAACAGCACGAGGATTTCTAATTCTCTCCAAGGCGGTCCTGTTGCTCAACACCTCCAAACATCTGGTACAACTTGCTCCAATTCCATCAACAGTCAATGAGAAAAAATCTAGTGCACCACTCACTGGTTGTACGATAAATCCTAGAAAAGCCTGTCCTACCCCATGGGCAAACCCTAAAATACCATTTTGCCGGGCATTCTGTACGGGCTTCCTAACAACGCCTGATACCCCAAAGGCAACGCCTTGTGCCAGAGCTTCTGTTCCTTGAACAAATGCATCACCTACACCAGTGATCCGCCTCGACCAAACCTGATCCATTTTCAGACCTCTTTTTAAAAACTTGCCAAGGCGATTATCAACTCAATTCTATAGTAAGAAAGTTGAACCTGTTTTGCGCGTAGTTGAAGGAATTGGCCATCAGTAGAAAGCTCGGCAAACCCTTTACTAAGAGAAGCTAATGTTGAGCTAGTCATACCCAAAACATCAACTGAGAAAATCAAATGCAACGGATTGTGGATCAGATCTCTCCATATGCGATTCCCGATGGCTGGAAGTATTGAACTTTTCCGTATGAACCGATCTCTGTGCATGACTCTCCTTAGATGAACCTAAACATAGATATAGTTTTGAAATATTAGCAACATTCTCGCTTTCTGTGTCAGCAGTATATTCCAAATACAGTAAAATGAGGTATCAGACAGTAGAAAGGCTTTCAAGCCACAAGGAAAAAAGCTTCTCTGCTCTTTACTCAAAATTTATAACTAGTTCTTAGTTCTCACAACATCTAGCCAGCTAAACTCCCATGAAGCGAAACCTAGTATCCCAACAGTTAGTTAGTTCTATCACTAGACTGCAGGACGTGATGCCAAGAGAAAGTTTGTAGTTCACTATTCTATTTCATATATGGAGTAACTACAAAGGAAAATCAATCACACCTGAATTTTGAATGCATTTCCAACCGCAGACAGAATGGGGCTCCAAACACCAAGAATGCCATGAGGCCTCTGAGCTGGCGCTGTTTCCAGTGAGACCTTCAGCCTCACCTCTGAAACATCTATGAGGCTGGAAACCACAAACAAAATCATACAAAAATTCAGTTTGGAATTCGCTGGACTTGCAAGCCAAAAGGCCAAAATAGTTTTTCCTCAAAATGGTAAAGTTTTATGAGAAAACAAGAACGCTTTACTTTATATGTATCTCAGGATCAACTTGCGCAACACTAGAACTATTAGGGAGACGGTCCAACTGAAGCTTATTGTAGAAGTCAGCTGAAGCCCAAATGATAGGCTCGTGAATGTTTAGTCGCCAAGTATTATCCGTCACCTGTCGAGCATATGGAAAATCCATCATGTGCTTCAGATAGTCGCCAAGTTACGTTTGGGTACAAGCAGATAACCTAAGTAGAATACATACCCGTACATATACATATGGATACACTTGAATGCCATCAGTTTCTTCATTACACATTGTAATTGTCATCTTAAGCACTGGTTGATGACTATCTCCAGTGTTATCTGGTGCCAACAGTACTGGCATTAGAGTTAGCGGTAGCTGGTTATCAATCTGTAAACGACCCAGAATGATTTTGAACCTGGAAACAAAAAAAAAGAAATGCATGCTCTGAATTTCATAGGTACTTCAAAGACGTGTAACATAAAACAGAGCGCTTGCATCATAATATGAGGACATACGACTTCTACTGAAAATTCTACAGCAATAAGCAGCAGAAAGACAACTACTGTATACCATTTTGCCTTAACTAGCACACTTAGATTCATAGTAACAAGTTTAGCCATTTGTAAAATTTACGTCTCACGTTCTTGATTTTCCAAACATAGGCAAGCACAAATTAAGTATATTAATTTTTTGGCTCCATCATCCCAGTTTTACATGAAATAAATATAAAAAGACAATACTGAAATAATTGATTTTACCTGCTGGTTCTTCCCTCGTCATACCCAGTGGAGTAAGATACGAAAACTCTTTCAAGGTAAAAATATGATAACTCTTTCGTCAAGTGATCTACAATAGATATACCCACTAGTCCCATTTCAATTATGAACTCCAGAGTGGTGGTCTTCTGTTCTGTAGGTGTCTGAGGAGTAGAATATCCCCGATTCCCAACAGATGTCAAAGACATGATTTCGTTAGGACTCTGTGAAGTACTGTCATCATCGGTAAATCTAGCAATCTTGATATTACCAATTTCTTTAGCATGAAAGTTCACTTCTAATTCCCTACACAATTCAGAATCCACAACACCTTTTTCCATGTCTAGTCTGAAAACACCAGAACGGTGATCACTTTGAACCTTAGCATCCAAGAATTTCTGACCGTAAGGATCTTCCCAAGCAAAATTTGTTGTCGTAAGAGGTTCCAACAAAACCCAAGAATCTTCACCAAAACCAGACTGACGAACACTGATGCTTTTGACAGTTGATCTATTCTCAACCCTGGTATATAGAGGTTAACACACAAATTAGAAAATGAAATTAGTGATGGTTTCACAAGCATGTATGTCTGTTACTAGTAGAGAAGATACCTCATAGGACCGTTGCTTGGTCCAAGTCGAAATACAACTACAAAACGTGACCCTTCTTCAAATCCCCGTATCTCTGCTTTCAAAAATCTCCGGGAACCATTTTGACTCCTTAATACAAGCACAATTGTGTCCTCCCGAGCAACTTGAACAGGAAAAGACCACTCTGTTTCTCTTAACCGGACCTGAAATTAGGGCCATGTAACAAAAAGATGATACATCATCACTACTATAAAAAGAGAGATACTTCAAGAAGTCTGACTGGTTTCACTGATAAATTATCGGGCTACATGCTTCCATTGGACACCCTAATCAACAGCCTTCTCCTATCTTTTTTGATTATTTGTTTTTCAGTTTAGCAACACACTGACGTAAGCCAAGATGGGGAAATATCTAATGGTGAAGATTCGATAACATTAGAAAGTTCACCTGGAGTTCATCTCTCCCACTCGGTTGGAAAACAAAGGAGACCCTCGAGTCATAAGCATGGAGTACTTTTGGTTCATCTGCACTGTTCAGTTTAATGTATATGTCTTCACCGATCCTGTTGGTGAAAGTCATGAATGGTCGGACAGATATGATCTGAAAGATAAATTCAGGTCAGTAAGTAACAACAAAGAGAATAAAGAAGATAAACTGCTTGCTACCTTTGTAGGAACCGATTGGTAAGCACATGGTTTAGTAGACAGAAATAGCCGCATGCAATTCCTATCGGGATCATAGGCATCCACATCCAAAGATCCATCCTATGAGAATAAAGCCCCATCATAAAAATAATATGGTCAGAAAAGCTCGAAGTGTTGAGAAAACTAGTCTATCGAACGAATAAAAATAGGTCAGCAAAGCTCAATATATAACTGACCATGTCACCAAGGGCAGAAAGTTCCTTTGCAGGACCACTTTGCTCATTTCCAAATTGAGATATAGACACTGACATGCCCAGAAGTTTGAAGTTCAAAGTAGAAGCAATTGTATGGCCTTCATGTATTTCTTCTTCAGTTATCTCCTCCGAGACTACCTCATCATTTTTTTTATTCCGAAATGGGAGACCAACTTTTCTTGTTTGCTTCTTCCCTGACAAGTCTAGAAGTCTAAGCGTGAGTGAGGGACACCTCGCAATTGAAAACCAGAACGGAGCGTAGACTCTGATCAGCTTCGACAAAACTTTCTGTTGTTCATCGTAGTTTTGCTCCAATATTACTTGAGCAATCCTGCTCGCACAAAATCAACAGCATGAAACCAAATAAACCAGAAAAATTATTCCATTGTAACACTTCAGCAGAAAGAAAAATACCTCCCAGTGGCAGAACTTCTTAGCCCAATTGTCTTAGCAGGGACACCATGGGGGTGGGATATGAGGACAGCTTCCTGGTAAATTCAACAAACCTAATAAATACACAAGGAGGAATAGAAGAAACAGAATAGAAATCTTGTTCGTAGGTGACGTAGTCTGGGTTCGATTTCCTAACTTACATGCATTGGTAGCCATCCTCTTTGTGGCAGCAGAGAAAAGTACAATGGGTTCCTTATATCAACACTATAAACCTTCACAGTTTCCCCAGAACTAAATACGCCTCTACAGTGACAACTAAAATGACCACTAGATTGCATCTCTAGCACCGAGTACTCAGCTTTAAATGGAAGACAATTCGCTATAGAAAACGGTGACTTGACCACTAGAGTCCAATCTTGAATAGGGTCCGAACGTATATCCTTAGCAATTTCTGTTGCTTGGATGTTCAAACAGAACCACAACTTTTGATTACCTCTGGAAGAAGTACCGCTTATCTGAGAACAACAGAGCAAGTGCTCAGATTCAGTAAGAGCCGATATACATATTTCAGACTCTGATTCGCAAGCAACCTCTGGTGCCCCAGGCCTTGAAACCACAGAACTCCAAGAATATTCATCAGAACCATCAGGCATTACACACTTCAGTTTCAAAACATAAGAAGCAGACTGTGCCAATCCTGGCAAAGGAACTGGCAACGTATCACCAGGTTTCAACACCCCAATTGGAATATCTGGAATTGAATTGACTTTAGGCTGCAGGCAGAGGTCCAGTAGGAAGTCAGTGTTGTTCTCCACCGAAACTAGAGACCTAACATTTACGTATCTGTTTCCATCCTGCATACTAACTTCACTTGCAACAACATCATTTCCCAACCGCCAGCAAGCAGCAGGTGCCGCATAATTCAGCCTCACTGTCGTCCAAGGGCCCACAATGCTAGGACTTACTTGAATAAATCCAGATTTTTTTTCAGTGGAGGATTTGCTTTGCTCCATCACTGTCGATTTCGCTGGCAACAATACAGCGCATCTTATTTTTCCGCAGTTCTTTCTTTGATCTCCTTGGTTCATGATCTGCAGGAAAACAGGAAGGCAATTCATTACCAATTTACCCTTTCAGAAATCCCTGAATTTTACAGTCCGAAATCTGTGGACGCAGACAGCCGTGAAATCCTTTACATGCATGTATTAATAATACATTAATGATACCAAATTGTACACAACGATGTTCTACATCTTGACGCGAAAGGCATGTCAAGTTCAGGACTTTTTACCATGGATTCAGTTGTAGACAAGTCTAACCAGACAAAGTCATTGGCATAATTGTGCTGGTATAGGTTGTCCTTCATATATCGTGCTATCTGTTTTAAAGGAGCTGAAAAAGACCCAACAGGCGCTCCTGCAAAATTTTGAAAACAGCCTTGATTTATAGGCCCAACAAAAAAACTTAACTCGGATTTATTACCGTGTAATATATAAGCCAGAAGAACAAAGAAACAAACCTTTTCCGACATCTGTCACTATGAATTCCAAGATAGATTCATCCTGGAAAAATAAAAGAGCAATAAAATATCAAAGCCGCTAGAACCTTGATCTTTCTTTTTTTCCATCTAAAATATTATATTAAACCATGGTGTGACACAAGGTAGAATACAAGTAGGGATACTGAGTCGGGACATATAAACAATAGTCCCGACAACTAAGCCAGCGGAAACACTTACAATCTGGAAACTAAACCCAAACATGGGAATTTGAAGAACTTAACTACAAAACACACAAAAACTACAACATAGGGGAAACAAAGCAAAAACGAAACAAAGAAACAAGAACTGAGTTCGAAACAGAACCTTGATCTCAAAGACCAAAAATAGTAACCAGCAAACTGACTATACATTTTATTCAAAAGTTGTACTAGAGTGGGTGCATGCACAAAGGTAGTAAAAAAGATTTGCCAAGCTATACGCAAAGCATTAAAACTGTTTCTGCTTTCCTTGAATATTTAAAGACATATTACGAATCAATCCATTAGACCAAAGTAGTAGAAATACAGATAGAGTATGATCAACATGTAAATCCACAGAGAAAAGGAACATGATCAGTTGAAGAGAAACAGAATCCAGCAGTATTCAGGTTTACAAATTAATTCTAGGTCAAAAGAGGATGTTAGATACAATGGAAGAGAGAGAATACCAGGGAGTCAATTTTGAAGAAAAATATTTCACTCCAGTCAACCACTTCTAGCTCAGAGGACAACATATTTGAGACCCTTCCACAAGTACGTGCACTTTGCTGAAGAATAACAGATTCAACTGGGGATGTCTGATTGGGAGACAGACGTATGACTCCAGCGTATTGATGAGAAGACAATCCAGAAGTTCTTGGAAGCTACAACCATGCAAATAAACAGATGTAAGAAGGATACTCCACATATCACCTTTCCGAAGCTTCTGTGTAAATCAAACAGCTTATAAACTCAGGAAAACATAGGAAGGCAAGCCATAAAGGACAAAAGACACTGAAAGCACATGGCATCAAATAAACTGGTTTCCTTTCTATATGAGCACAGAAAAGTAACAGAAGAGGAAATAAAAGGAGATGCAGGAGAGCCTCGGTGATAGATATATAGATAAAGGCACCAAAACAAATGTGACCTTTAGACAGAAAGTACCTGTGCATCCATCACAATAACTGTAACCATTATTCTAGGGTTCCTACATAGTTCTCCTCTGAGGTGAGAGTCCAACGTATTGGTCAAGACGGGAACTTTTACAGGTCTCATGTCCCCAGATGGCATCTTTACAATATCCTTAAATCCTTTGATTTCGGTGGCTCTGATGTATATATCCTGCCCAAGCTTGTTTTGTGGAATTATGAAATAATTTTTCTTCTGATGCACCTCAATGACAGATGCTCCATTGTCAACTAGAGGAAATGCTCCCTGTAAGAAGTTGCAAATGTAAATCAAGAGAAAGAAAAAGCTGCAATTTCTTTAAAAGAGAAGGTAAAGCCAAACAAGCTTGTTTCACTAACAAACTGGCACAGCAGGACCTTAGGAAAAGTTCTCACCGTGTCTTTCTGGTATTCATGGACGTTGCTAAGGCTGTTCCAACTAGAATATGCCTGGATAATTGTATTAGCATTTGAAACTGAAAAATTCACATTCAAGTCCTTTGTAGATGTCAAGCGTAACTGAGAAACCGCACCAAAGGATCTAGGGTTGAACTGGTACCTAAAACGCGAAGTAGCATAACCATTATATAAAATATACTATATAACAACGAGATCAAACACAGCAAATCATCCACACCCAACAGCGGTTATAGACAAAAACATTTCTGTACTAGTGAGTTTAAAAACGACACTAAATTAGAAATGAAACCTTAAAAACCCATCTGCAGGCTCAATGAGAGGCTCCCATGCTTCATACTTATCATTATATGACCTGGCGGCTAAAGAGAAATTGATGGTTGAATTTGTGTAGTCGGTTTTCCCGAGTAACCCAAATTTTATATTGTTCAAAGATATGTTAACCAACGGCACCATCTGCAAAGTATATGGATACAGGATTATTTTCACGCAGACGAATATGCCACAAATTTTATTCGGGTTTTCTTACCAGTCCCCCATAGTCATCAAAAAGCGCAGCAGAAAAAGTCCCAATTTCTGCATGAATGACCATGTTATCAGTTCCCCCAGGCAAACCCTGATCTGCTAGCTTTAAAGCAAATCTCCTTGGTGGTTTTTTCAAACCACTACGGACTATAAAGGTCTTCAACTCGTTGCCTATGCTCCACATACTAAATGGTTCTACCCTCTGCCAGACATCAGAGGAATCCCACAAACTATCTTCCGCAAAATGATCACCAGCTACAATATCATTACGGGCACATCTAAACTTGTTGAATTCATTTGGTTTCAGTGAGCCTTTACATGCAACACAACCCAACGAAACATAACCCGGTGGAGCTTGAGGCATCCAGAAAGATATACTTTCTACCCCCCTGTGTTTCTTGACACCTCCGACAAGTTGGAAATCAACAGGGGGTTTAAGGATCTCTTGCTCGCCAGTATCATGAAGAACCACACACGAGTTTGGAGGTTCATACCTACAATTCCACCCCAGAACGAATTAATATCCAACCTGCAACTTGAATAGGGTGCACTAAAATGATATAGTACATCATTATGACATACCCACTAATAGCAATATCTCCAAAATAAGCCATCCCTTCAGAAATAATTGGTCGCCATATTGAAACTTTCTTCTGCGAGCCTGAGCCCCTATTCCACCAAATTAACTGAAAGGTGGCAACAGCTTCAAATCTCTGACTTGAGCTAACAGAATTTGGTGCCTGTGGCTCTGTGGGCTGAATGTTATCAGGAGTAGCACGAACATCTGAGTAGCTGGATTCTTTTAGAAAGACTCCAGTGGATCCAAATAATATATGACGTAGCTCATATGGTCTTCCTAATAAGTTGAGTGTAGCTGGATCCGCAGGTAAGAAACCGCCAACAGAATTATCCACGCGCCAAAATGCTAAATTTGATTGAGTTCTACATTGAGAACAAAAGCAAAAAAGAAAAATGTCAATCATCAGTAGAGGAAAATAAACCAAACTGAAGTTATCAGCATACCCGTACTTCGAGATTTCCTACAACTAAATGATTAAGGATATTAACCAGACACTGAAAACCTCAAATGAACAAACAAATTTCTGCATCTACAAAAACAGATGTTACAAGCTAAGAGCTTGTGTATTGGGCAAGAAAAACAAAATAATCAGACCCCTAGACAATGAGAAGATGTATAGCTCTACAGTCCGCTTTGATTTGAGACTTTTGAATGAAACCAATAAATTACAGACACAAGGAAAACCACATACGAAATGTCAGGAAAGACAGAACACAAAGGGAACATGCATCCCCAATTCTTCCGTTTGTGTATGCATTGTGTCCATGTATATAGAAAGTGAGCTACTCCTAATAGAGAGAAGTTTGTAGCAGCATACATATCTGTGGAGCTGATGGCTATACAATCTCTGAGAGAACAAGGGGAAACAGAAGATGCTAGGATGCAGAAGGCAGAGGTCAGTGGAGGCGGTGCACTTCCACTTGATACCACACAGCCTAATGCCACATAACCCTTTGGTGCTTCAGGGAACCAAACAGAACATGAATTTTCTCTTTCCTCTTTGTCATCCTTTGAAGAATCACCTAATCCCCCAGAAGCTAAAGGTGAACAAATCAATTTGAAAGATAAAGGCCTCTTCACTCTCATCAAATTGGTGTTGACAACAAGAACCCCTTTAGTTGGTGGCTTATTCCTGCCATGTAAATACCAATTAATTAACTTGCAAAGACTCTTGTGCAGCCAGTTGGATAGTATATTCTACGATGGTCAACTTACAATGGTGTCAGATAGTCGCCGAGACTTGCAAAACCAGGGGGTGGATGAGGTCTCCAGAATGCATATATTTGATCTGTAGAGGGATCTGGATGCAACGCAAGTAATAAGAACCATGTAAAATGAACAGAAATATTTTAACAATAATTCGACATACTTCTGATGGTTCCAATTTTATCAAACTCTGAGCACACGACAGTCATTTTTCTGGATGTCATCCTTAGAAATGATAAAATGTCTTCTTCAACAGCTATAAACAATCTCAAGATGCTGAATGAGAAGTTCATAAATATGTTTGAAACTGAAAGACGTATGTTAGTCCTCCCAGAAACACTCGAATACTTTACAGAGGTATCGAAAGGTTCCAGAATTTTCACTCCATTACTCTCCATGGTCAGACCCAACGAATGAGCACTCATTTCAATTTCATCATTCTTTATAATAACCCTGTAACAGAAAAAAAAAAGTAAAGGTGAAAGAATTATGAACGCTTAGGGGCAAGAATTTATCAAGATTTAAGCAACTCTTCATGCTTAAATTTAAGCACCAAAAAGATTATCACAGAGAAGTCATTGACCTGCCATAAGCATCCAACTGAGCATGCAAAAGTTTGTTGGAGAGTACCGGCGTTTTAACTACATCTTTTGATGTGTTGTAGAAAGTAAGTTCTGGGCCGATAGCCTGCAACAGTAAACACCAAACATTAAAATGAAAATTTTCTTGGCTTAACATGCACATACAGAGAAAAACGAGGCCAATATAAGTACCTGGAACTCAATGATCATGGAACTCTCTGTTGTGGTGCTGGGAGATTGAGAAACCAGATCTTCCTTCCTCTCAGATTCTTGTTGTGGGGATTTGTGATATACCTCCAACTCTACCCCATCCTCTCTCGAAACAGAATAGCTGCTGCAGGCTCCCAAAGAGATGCACGAATCCAAGACTTGGCCATTCTGGGTTAGTGTGAAATAGTGAGAAAACAAAAGGGCCAACAGAAATAAATCTCAGATCTAACACATGTAACAAAATCTAATGTAATAACTTGTGTACCTTGAAGACTACATTTCTGAACTGCAAGCTTTTCCCACTTCCTACATATATAATAGGCTCTGTACTAGGTGAAGAAAGGATGCATCCATGTCTATCTTTCAGGTATAACGTTCCACCATTTCCATCATAAACAAAATTATCAAATTTCTCATCTTCAACAATCAAAGGACCCAGAGGAGAAAGAACTGCTTCAGCGGTTTTTTGCTTGTAGATACACTGATCCATGATAATAGCGTCAACCATATTAAGGTTTTTATCTTCTTCACTGGATAGCACACTGCCAATAGTTGGGACAAAAAACTCTACTACAGCCAGTAGAAAATCCAAAGCTACAAGCAGCTGTGGCCTTTGAATACAAACTGAAGCAAAAGTTGACGACTGACCAAATTGCGCATCAAGAGAGAGCATTGAAGGAAACGGTCTAATATCACCCCCCTGGGTTACACGTGACTGAGTTAATTCCTGATCTCCATCAGTCAGAGAATGTGAGTCACCAAAATCTAAATCTGCAGGTCTTCCTACAGCCAGTCTGAACTCTTTTTCAGTTCCTTCACGGTTGTCAATGACAGTGAATCCCTTCAAAGTTGCAGTAAGGAAACCCTCATCGTGCGTATTAGATTTGTAGAGAAGCCAGCCACCAGTGATCTGTAACCATACAAAAAAAATGAGCCCACATGTTAATTCAATGTGCCATGAAGTTGTTATTGCTGTGAAATTCCTAATGTTAAATCCATAGGAAAAAATAAACCATGAGAAGAGAAAATGGGAACCAAAGATATATGGAAGATGTAGGATCCAACGAGAACAATAACATGGCTGATGCCTGGAACTATAAAGGAATTACACAGAAAGGCTGAAATCAAATTTCTCAAGTCTTCCTGGAGAACAATTCCAGAGTGAGTCAACTCCTAATGAAATATATATTCAAAGTGATCCTCCACCATCGCCCTGTTCAAGAAAGAACTTCGCAAATGTATATGCCCCAAATGTCCATCAAGAATTGGACCACAAAAACTATTCGAGCGTTTGGGTCTATCCCTCCAAAACGTATCAGCTATGGAACCTCCAAAAGACATAAGAATACTATATACTCCTAGATAAAATGACAAATGAAATGAACATGAGACACGGAAGTGGACCTGTACAGCAGCCAATGGCGCATCTCTTGCTACCCCAGCATACAAACACAACTCCACCAGATTGATGACAACAGAAACTTTGATTGAAATCCAAGCCTCCTTTTTTTCAGTTTGAGCAGTGTTGGGATCCTCAGAAGTAAGGGTTTCATGTAAGTTTCTTGAAGACGTCACAGTATCAACACTCAATGGTGGCACGGTATGTGGAATCTCAGAAATATTAGACTGTGCACACTCTGTCAAGATCTGATATTCTCTATTCGAGAGGACTGCTCTTAGTTCGTCTATCTGATCAAGCAGAAAGTTGGAAAAAGTATGAGTACGGAGGTATTACGCTACAAGTTGTACATGAAACATTATCCTTTACCCCAATATAAACTTCAATGCTCGGTATCTGATGCAACAAATCTCTCAGAGATCTGTGAATGGTTACAGAAACACCCTTCACATCTTGAATTATGCTTTCACCTATTTCAGCTCCAGAACCAACATTAAGGTTGATATCCATGACCTAATTTAAGGTTTTTTGGGTCAAAGGAATGAAAAAGAATTAGGAGAGGGTCACTAAAAAGTATATTTGCACAAAAATGTTGCATTAATTAAAATGATAAAAAGTAGAATGAATCATCCTCATCACGACAGCCAAAAAACGAAAATTCTCACCATTATCTTCAGAGTTTCAACGTGAACTGCATTCAGCTCATTTTTATCTCCAGCAAACCACTGAAAGGTATTGTTCACTGTTATGTGAACCACATCAAGCTTCAGGTAACTGAAAAAGAAAAATCCAAATAGTGGAGAAAGGTCAATCAGCCACTCTGATAAGTATACAGAGTTCACAGGACCAGTAATTGTTATAACAAGAATGTGCCACGTAGAAAAAAGAATCGGTGACGAGAAGAATTGAAAACCCAAGCATGAACTTACTCAGGGCTATCAGTATGTCTTGGCATAACGATTATAGGCTTCTTAAGAGACAGATCCAACTTAAGAGCAGGAGATCCTTCAATTTCGCTAGTTGTAAACCACTTATCCGAGTCTGTAATTTGATCTTTCATCTTGACAACCCCTTTTGAATCGCTTGGCACAAGCCCCATAAAGTATTCAGCAACCTACATTGAAGAGACTGATTATAGGAAGCAAGACGAAAAATTTAGTCGAAACCATGCAAAGAAAATGCACTACCTCTTGAATAAAGCGATTCAGATAAACAATGCGCACTTCAGAAAGCTGTCCAGAGAGGCAGTAGTCGAAACCTTCATGATCTTCATCAATGATGCTAAATGATGTGAAAGCCAACTGGCAAAAAAAAAAACCAGAGAACGAAACTCAAGAGGGAAGAAATACATAAACGTATCTTATTTACGCAATCTATTCAGTCACGAAGACAGATGTGAAAAGAAACAGACGACCAATACCTCAACAAAAGAAGTTCCTCCAGGGTCTCGCATATCACAGATCCAAAAGTACATATGGTTGTCTGGGAGGCTGTCATCACTGATTCGTAAATTTCCAAGACTTGCTGTAATACTGAACGAGTTCGGGAAGACCTTCAAACAATGGGAATCAGACAAATGACCCACCCTCATGAAAATTCATTATATTAATGCAAAAATCGTAAATAAAGTTCGGAATGCAGTTCCAATGAGCATAATCACACCTTAATATTTGTAAGCAGATTGTCTTGTGACAATGTAGCAAACTTAGTTCCATTTTCATTCATTAGGAATATCTGAGCCCGAGCCATGTTCAGTTCCAAGTTGAAAATG
Organism: Biscutella auriculata; assembly: GCA_900406285.1. Classification (NCBI taxonomy): domain Eukaryota; kingdom Viridiplantae; phylum Streptophyta; class Magnoliopsida; order Brassicales; family Brassicaceae; genus Biscutella; species Biscutella auriculata. The sequence goes on from OVAO01000019.1 coordinate 31,691, forward strand.
ATCCTAGATTTCCCCTTCCCTAACAAACCCTTGACTGCATACCCAGAACCTTTAAATCCATCTCTGCTCGGTGAAATACGCTCTCCAGCTACAGGAGAGTTGTCCTCAAAAGATTCACAGCTTGGATCCTCAATATTGATAGCATTTACAAACTCTAAAATAGCAAGAATTGTTGGCCTTCGACAGAAAAATGATAATGTCGCTAAGCTTACCATAACCTATAATAAAGATGAGTGATTTAGTAAGGCTTCCATTTATAACAATGAAAACTACAAGCTCCGGATAGGAAGATGCAAAAGCAGAAAACTACCAACCTGATTATCGATGTTTTTATATTGAGGTGACGTCTGATGGTATATGACTATTTGAGCCTTGACAAAACTATCCAGCGACTCAGTTGTCTCATTGCTTTGCCTAGTGATATTCTTGTTGTCAACAGGGAGCAATCCATCAATGCGACTAAAACTAGGGGTCCTGAGAGATGTATAGTCAATCGAGTCAACTAAGATTTCGGGTGCTTCATAAAAATTTTCTTCCCCTTCACTTGCAGTAAGATCATTTCCTTCTGGGCTCTTGCTCTCAGCATCCTCAAAGGATGGAAGCACTACTGAAGATTGGATAAAAGATCTTGCCAAATAACAAGACTCATTTAAACCAGAACGACACACCAGATCTTCTATTTCCAAAGATTTTAGCACAGTCCCAATAAACATATCACTCCCTCTCATCGAAACTTCAACCTGTTCGAAAAAGACAGGCAGATATTCAGAAAACGAAATAAGAAATGACAAAAAGAATTATTAAGAAACAGACCATCTTACCTTCCCACCTATGGCCCTAAACTCAAACAGTTTACTCTCGCTGGCAAGAAGCACCGCCATGAAAGAAGCATCATGCTAGATAAACATATAATCAGTCAAAGCATGTCCCACCTAATAACTAGAAAATAAATTTCACACCACAAATAGTTTATATTTACCTGATGACCATAACTGAAACATATTTTGAGTTCATCCAGCACGCCGGTTACATATACACTCTCCAACTTAGACAAATCAAAAACATCTTTCATTTCGGTTTCTGATTCTTCACTGTCAGATGAAGTGTCAGATAGACCTGCTATGGGAGCAGAACCCTGTATATTGAAGTGAAAATTAAACTGTAATCAACTAAATAAGCAGGGTGTGAGTGGAACTGTATCACGATTGACGCCCTATTGATAAGTGTAAAAAGAGTTTTAAAAATATTGTCAATATACCGAGGCCCGATAGACAGCCCCCTGCAAACGGCTGTGCCATGTTTTTCTGGACTCTTCAGAATCAAACATCAATATGAGGGCATTTACATCCTCCATAACCTAGACACAGTAAAAAATGATGTAACTAAAACATAAAGCGGATGGAGTTAAATTTCATTGGATTTCACAATCAACAAGAGGAGTCTTAGATCCGTCACTGATGAAAACACAATCAAAACATAAAAAGCAGGAGCAACATTTCCCTGCACTTAGCAAATAATTGAGATGTAAACCTTCTCATTGCTTCGAGAGGCATTGCGAATGGACAAGACATGCTCTACTCCTCCTGCGAGCTCTGCAGGAACATTGTATACACGTTTTCCACGTAAGCTACAAGAGATGCAAAACCATTAGACAGCAAGATATATGACAAACACCAAACAATTTTGGGTAAATTTATCAAAACAAATAGAAATGTCAACTAGCTGGTGAAATAGCATATTTTTGTTTTGTGTGAAAAGACTTTCATTAAAACTAACGAAAGATTACAAGCCGAGACATCCAAAACTCTGATGCTCGGGGATTCTCACTTACAAGCAAGTGCCTAAACAAGTGCATAGACAGAGCAAACACATAAAACATGATAGATAGGATGATAAAGTGCATTTGTTTAGGCACTTGTTTTGAAGTTATTAACAGAGCTCAGTGCTACTTTAAGTGGAATTTGAATGAAACAGGAGAGCTAAGTAAGTCCGTTCAATAAAACAACCTAGAGCAGATTCTTTCTTCTGTTTCTTGTTTCACTTTCCCCAGATGTAAGATGATTGTAAAGACACCCAAAATTTTACATATAAGAGAGCGGGTCTTTATCAAGTTTATAGAGGCTGTTCATTTTACCCAAACACCTAACTATAACATATTACTATAGCCAAAATGCAAGAGTAGCAGTCAGACCTGGAATACTGCTTATAAGATTTTGAGCCAGGACTTTCGAGAACATAGATAAAAGGACCAACTAAGCATAAGTACCGCCGCTGCCATGTAGCTTCTCGGCCCTATTCACGGAATTAATGGAATATATAACTAGTGTCCAAGAATACTGAAATCGATTGTGATATGCAGAAAGCTACTGACCTTCCAACTAAGAATAGACAACCAACCCTCGAAATCAGCTTCTTCCCATGGCCGAAGAATGTGAGAGCTCTCATCATCCTTAGTTTGAAAGATCTGTGCAACTTGCATCAACCTATGGTATCGAGCCGGTGAGAAGTGAAAGCCTATTGACGGTAGCCGCACAGCAAGTCTGGTTGATGGGTACGATGGGTTTGGTCTACGAATCTACGCGGCAGAACAAAAGAAAAAAGTGCTAGAAATCTACAGTCTGAAGCATAATTCTTTCAACCAAAAATGGAAATGCCATATGCCTAAATTTTACCTGTTGAAGTTTTAAGAGTACCCCACACTTGTCAATAACAGGTAAGATGGTAACATTTCTTTCCTTGCTAGTACCAGCAGATCTTTTAGAGGATAATTGTTTCCAGGTGTAATCACCATCAACAAGTAAAGCGGACACATCACTCAGAACTAAATCAAACTCCAGATACATATCTGTTTCTTCTGACAGTTCATGCTTATAGTCATCCTGCAAAAAGTGTATATATATAAATTACAGAACGTGCATTTACAAGATAAACGAACTATATTGTTAAGGATTGATCTTGTATATTTACCTGGGAACGGATGACCAAATTACCCAGGTCTAGAAGAAGCTTTGTAGAACGATGGTTATCAGGACGAAATTCAGTTGGAATTGTAATTTTGGGTGCTGCAATATCTAAGTCGAGCAGAAACCTGGTTTTTTTTACAACTTCATTTACTATAACATACATGCACATAAATTTTATCAAAGAGCATATGGGAGAACGAACAGACCTTGAATAATCTTTCAATGCTCTATTCATTCCTTGTTGAGCAGTGCGTCTAACTTCATCAATAGTTGACTGAGAAAGAAAGCATGTGGTTATCATGATATAACCATGCGCAGTTGAATGCATGAAATTTGATAGTTCTAACAGAAATACCCCGTGGCTTGTACACTATTCACAACACCTAGGAATTGCTACCTAAGATACTAGATTCGTCATTCTCAGTAATATAGCATAAATCACTGAATTACTAAAGATAGTAACAGGCTATGTATCCGCATTTTTGCCAAATTTACACACCACAGCACATAAAGGCCACACCTGTACAGCAGCTGCAGTCTCCAAAGCTATTGTCTGGCTCACAGCAGCACTGGTTTCAAAGAAGTTGAGAATTCCATCAATGGAATCCTTTAGATACTGCAGATGGCAGCGAAATCAGCCACACATATCTGATAAGAACTGCCTAAATAAATTTTTCAGAGAGAGGTCACGCACAGTCATATAACATGGAGACGCTTTTGCAACAAGACTCCAGTCAACTTTAGCATCAAAAGGCTTATAACAGAAGACACCAAGTACAGAGTGAGAGGCTGGTGCACTCTGCAAGAAGAGAAACATTTTTAAGAAAATTTATTATAGCGCTGACAATATTTTGTGCCAGAAAAAAAGAGTTCCACGTAACAAACCTCAGCAAGCAGACCACCTGGCGATGACAAGCGATATCTCCCCAATTTAATGTCAGCAATTTTTGTCTCAGGGAAAAGCTTAATGGAGCAATTAAGGTCTTCACATGATAATTCAGCAAGGCATTCCTTCTCCCCATCATAAAGTTTTGACGCATTACGCCTCATGTGTACATCCAAGAAAGTATGGAGAGCATCAGGTTTTGCATTGTTGATAATTGATTGCTCATCACCTTCTTTGTACCCTATGACTTTATTTAACCGTTCCCAATCTTCATCTGTGAAATGAATAGAATCTCCTTCACCTTCAGACACTTGACTCTTCCTGAGGGCATACATACAAGTACTTGAGAAGAAAATTTTGAAAAAGGAGTTAGGAATTTTTGGAGCAACCAGAGAAGCATTCACCCTCCAAACGGCCACCAGGAACTTTTAGCCTGTTGTGTCTTCGAGTAGTTTTCTGCTTGTACCGACCTCTCAACAAATTTGTGCGCAAACATCCTTTTAAGGAAATTAAACAAAATTAGAAATAGCTTGAAAACTTATCCTTAACTTTCAACATCAAACCAAGCAGAACTCATGTACTATGGCGGACGGATGGAAGGAGAACAGAGAAATATCATGGAGACGAACAGAGAAAGCGCAAAAAGAAACAACGAAATAGTATAGATATTGATCTGGTAGGAATTGGATGCCACTAAAAGGTTATATTATATAAGAAATATAGCTTACCTCCACTGTAAAATCACTTCTGTATCAAGTTCCCGATCGAGTGCCTCGATTTCTTCATTATCATCAACAACTGTCCTATTGATATCAGATTTCAGCAATGAAGCGTAATGTGTGATATATCTCTTGCGTAGACTAGTGTACTTTAAAACGTGCTCCCATGACATCCTACCGCTGCAATAAAGGTAACAATCTCAAAAATTGTAAACAGATACTCATGTAAGGAACCGCAAGGAAACATTTTCCACAACAAATACAAATTACGCAGAGAACGTGCATCAAAAGAAAACAGATATAAAGATTTCATTGAAATACCTTGCTATTTTGATTTGTTCTGAAATAACTCTGTACGCATATTTCCACCAAGATCTTGCGTCGGTTTTCACTGGAACAGATGGACGGTAATGTGCATATTTCAATCGCTGATTAAACGCAGCAAAATTATCAGCAAGTTTCATGACATCTCTGTATCCTCCCTAAGTACAAAAAAAAACACAATCAAGACCACCACCGACAGCCATATATAGAACAGAGTAAAATCCTCAAATGTTTTGTTAAACCTTTGATAAACAAAGTGTCACATCGTCTAAGTTTACATATGCCTTCTGCAAAGGTTGAACAGTATTGGAAGATTCATTTGCTTGAGACTTGGAGTACTTTGCATTCCCTGAGACAGGTTGCAGAATATAGAAATGCTTTCTCGTGAGGCAGTCAGCTGGCTTACCATCCTTTGTGCCAAATCTAAAAATCTTGAAAATATGAACCCAAAATTTAATATTAGAGTTAGAAAAAATGGACATGATGAATCATGTTTTCACTATATAAACGACTGTCCGTACCTGATCCCACTCAAAAGGAATCAAATCTTCCCATGGTTTGTCAATATTCCACGGAGCCATGTCAGAATCAAGATAGAATGCAAGCCGATCAAGTTCAACAGACTGCAAAAACGAAGGCAAAGGCCGGCATAAATCATAGCGGGAAAACATATATGTAAACTACTTTTGGTTTTGTTTCTTGGTTTGGGTATTTCTTTCCCCGTGTAGTAAATCCAGATATTAATTCCACACAAATCTGTACATATCACCAACCCTTCTGGAGAGCACCCCAAGTCAATCTTCCTCGGGTTCTTCTCACGATACCCACATACACTTAACTTACTGAACTAGAATATAATAATACATTAACAGTCATTGACCTACAAGAAAGCTGCAAGAGATCTTACACAAAAACCCTAATAAACATATAAAACTAAGAAATTGAGTGACATAAATACAAATGCAATCCATAAACCAGAAAAGCAGTGAGGTTACGATGAGAAAATCTATACCTTTTGGATAGATTCTAGAGTTCCGCCAGTAATAAATGTCTCCTTTCCGCTCTCATCAATGGTTACAGCTGAGAGTTTCTCTAGTGTAACACCAGCTGAGAACGGGTGGCCGGGATTGCTGCACTTATAACCTAAGCTGTTAATTATACAAATAGGTAGACAATCATGAACAAGAAATAAAACTTCTGTTGTTATGTACTAACCTCTCTAGATCCTCGTATCTTATGTGAATATTTGATATTGACAACTTCAAGTTTCCAATGACTGTGTTGACCAATGATCCTATCCATGATTTGTTCTTTGAAGAGAATAAGAAAATATGGTTGTTAGTTTAGTAAAATATTACTCCCCGAGTTATCTACTACAAGTGAGTAGCACAGCCACACCATTTCTGTCTGTTGCCGACGAGCTCTTTCTACTAGTTTTGTCTCCATTTCCTGTTTTAACGCAAACAGAAAAGTGATTCAATATCTCAAAGTAGATGATCGAACATGATCATAACATGAGCTGTCTCACCCGTATTAGATTTCTTTTTGCCTCCTGGATAGAATCCTCACTACAACCTTTAACATCAGTTGCGGGTTCAGCTAATACAAAAATCCGGTCCAGATAGACAACTACAGGTTCTTGTCCAAGCCTGGTCCATGGTACCTTAAATGATGATTAAGAAATGTATCACTGGGTCTACCTGAATGTAGCAATCTTTAGACTAGCAAGGAAAATATATTGAAGATATTTAGGCCCATAAAAGTTAATATAAACCCTAGAAACAACAAGTGAAATATTATTTAGCTTAGACAGGACAGACAAAAAAACACACACACAAAACATACCTTGAGTTTCACTGATCCAAGAAATCCAGCTTTAACCCTCACAGGTAATTTCAAAGCATTAAGTGCTTCTGGTTTTAGTTGCATATTTTTCAGCTCTACATCTCCTGCGAATTAAGTAAAACCAAGAGCTATATTAAGAGATGGAAAACTAAAAGCAATTATTTACAGGGATACGTTTAATCCTGCTGGTTACTCAGTCGAACTGTTCTTAGTTGCAACTATGAGAGCAAAAACCCAAAAACAATTACGAAGTGAACAATCAGCAAAACCTAGATAAACCATAAACCATAAACAACTCTATAAAGCTTGCAAGCAAGGGATATATTTTCCATCATTTATGTCACGCCAGAAATTGAAGAGTTCCGAGCAACTAAACAGTAGACACAGAAGATGCAGGAAAACACAAACCCTGAAATTCAACTCCTACTCGTCTGCCAAAATTCAGAGGAGAGATTGTTGACTTTTCAGTTCAATAGTTACAAGAATATAACTCGAACAGAACCCAATTCTATAAAACTAAGCTCTTCATATAATCGAAACTACGTCCATCCAACAACAGCGCAGCCACAGAACACGGAATCTGACAAATTCTCACATTATTTTACAACTCAAAGTCGCTATTGAATATCACAACAGAACTTGAAACTCAAAACCGGAAATAACACAAATCAACGAGAGAGAAAAAAAAAAAAAAAAAAAANCAAACACTGATCTTAAGAGCTTCCTTGTTCAATCCCCTAACGTAATTCCCCAAGTAACGTTGTAACAAGTAGGCTACCTGATCTTCCAACATCTTATGATTCTGCAAAGCAAATATCTCAGAGTAAAGTGGGAAATCAAGTAATCTGTGTGATGAAGAGAAGAAAAGCGTGAAATGAGATTCTCAATAGTTCGATTCCGATCGGAGTCGAAGCGGATTCAACGGAGACCCATGAGGATCATTTCCTCAAGAACACGCTAGGCGCCGTTGGAATTGTCAAAATTGTTATGACTTGTGCAGAAGTTACAGCAGAGTTAAAGGAATCCATCTATAAAATATCCTCTGCTCTGTGACGGTGTGCAATTTATCAATTGTTTGGCCAAATATTAACTTGACCGACATAACCAAAATTTATTAACAAAGAAATCGAACCAGATATCTGGTTTTGACCAAAAAAAAAAATCTAAATCCCCTGAGAAACATTTTGCTTAGGTGTCATCACTAGAAACATTTTACTTATGTATTAACACCATAATCATTTCAACTCTTAAATGATGATATGTCATGGTATGGTATGGTGCATTATCCTATTTTATTTAAAATAAAGATTAATTATCTCATAAACT